>JABXWE010028799.1:0-18653 GCA_014611495.1 Limonius californicus | reverse complement strand
TCTCGCCGACCTCAGCCAGGTTTGAACCCGCGTCCCTCGGATCTAAAGGCAAACGCGCTAACCACTAGACCACCGAGGCCGGCGCTTTTAAGGGTTACTTAAATTTTTAAGCGGACGGTTTCGACGGCTTAAATTTAAGGGACACTTACGGTATTTAAGTGAGCAGTTGTGGGCGGTGCAATGCACTTCGCTATTAAAGTGCTCCTTAAATTTTAAGTGTCGACGGTGCAATCGGGCATTAGTTAGTTTCCCTACAATGACTGCGACTACCTATTGAAAGAACCGTTTCTTTTAAAAGAAGCGAAATCCAATCACCTCTCTAAGAAGCCGCAGAGTGGAATTTTCATTTTCTGTTAGTATTGGGAAATAATACAAGGCAACTGCTTGTAAATCCATATGCAAGGTATATTTAAGAAATAGAGCGAAAACGTTTCTAATTGCGTGCCAGATTTATATTATTTATCAGTTGGGTTCACGGGAGAATTTGTCACAATGAATGTTTTAATTACTACTTTAGTGATATAATTACATGGTCAGGCAACGAAATATACGGATACGGATTTTTTCTATAATGATAGCGTGTAAGATAATTACTTAAATAGAACGTCTGTCGCTGCTGGAAAATCGAAGCATCGGCTCTAAAAACAGGAAACGTGTCGAGATTGCAAAGTAAAAAGCTATAGTCAAGTCGGCTGCTGCTTGCTTTTGACCCCGTGAACGCATATCAGAGCTTAATTACTGTTAAACATCAATAAACGACGTTTATTCGGCGAACAAGAAGAGAAAAACAAAAAAAAAATGTTAACAAATTTGCTACTTATCACCTTTCTAATAAGCATGGGAAAATTTAAGAATATACACAAATTTGAATTCCATCATCAACTGTAGCAAGCATATGTATGCCACACGCTAACTAAATAAATAAATAACAAACTCTTTTGTAGATGAAATCAAACAACGCGAATGCTTTCAAAATCCATCGCAACATGTAAAAATAGGAAATTTGAACCGAAGAGTCTCCAACAAAAGGTTCCATCATGAACGCAGGAATATTGTGGAGTTAGCAATAGGTCCCAGCCAAATCACGTCTATGGAGGTCCTCAAAGACATCTCCGATTTTATCAAACTTTCGGAAATTATTTACATCATGGTGTCCATTATATCTTGCGTGACCGAACTATTGGATTTACTTATGAAAAGAAATCTTTCATGGACATGGTTGAGTTTCTGAAAGATCCAATATTTGTATCTTAACCTGATGATTTCGACTATTGCATGGCGAAAACGGTAACCCTTATTGCTAGCTTTTACCGATACCTTTGCCTGTGTTGCATGATTACGCATGCTGCTTATCTAGTGTTTGATGGCAAACCCTTTCCTTTTCTCTTTCCATATGATGTAGGCAGATGGAGGTATGAGTTACATGTTTTCCAAGTGGCTGCTATGACTAGTGCTGCTTGGAATAATTCATGGTTAGATACTTTTACCACGAGCCTCATGGGAATTGCTCCTGCACATTTGGATAAACTTAGCTGTTTAGACAACGGAGGAAGGTGTAAATAAAAAGTATAGCATTTCAAAGTTAAATCAATGCGTCGACTTCCATCTCGGCGATCTCGCTATAATAAAGTAATGCGTTTTATATATAACAAATAATCTGTTTAATTTTTTTTATATTTGTAAAATTAATTGATTGTTTTCTTACCGTCGGACTGTTAGCTCACTTTATGGTAAGCAGTGTAGTAATTTGCAACACGCTATTTCATTTTCTTTTGGTAAGGGTTAGATTAATACAAGATTTTCAGAAGTTACATATTTTATTTTTGCAAGATATCAGCTACAATCTCTTAGTTTTCTATATGGGCGAATTACTTTGTCATTATGGTAAACCAACTATCTATGTATTGCTGGTATGGGGATGAAATTATTTGGAACGTAACACGAAGGTATTGTCTGTAAATTACTATAAACCGAAAAATGTTTAAATTAAATTATGTTTCACGCCATTTTTCATGTTAACACTGACACCTGTAATTAATTCTAGAATTTGTTTAACTTTAAACTTGCCATAATATAGGAAAGTTTGTAAACAAGTTTGACTTCAGTTTGAAATTAAACAAAGTCCAAAAGGTTCCCAGTTGTATATTTTTTAGATTTTAGTTATTTATGGACATAATCCAGAGGCTACAGACAGTTCCCTGTTAAATACAAAGTTATGAGTTATTTGTTTAAACAAACATTTTCCTTAGTATCTCTACCTACCTACTACCTGCTACTGTACTTTAACTTTTGTAAGCATTTTTACTCAAGATGTATAACAAGCAATCTCCGGCACATCAAATTGTTCAAATCAAAGCTCAGTATTGTTGGTCAAAAGACGTTAATTCGCTTTACTTTAGAATGGCTTTAGCTGAGAAGAACCGCACCTGAAAGATTTGCTTTCGTCCTATCACTCTTCATATACATACTAAAGACTAATTTGAATCGTTTTCATTCAAAACAATTGCTAATCTGTGTTTAAAAACTTCTAAACTTCTTCTAAAATTTCTTTTAAATATTTTCAATTTATTTCTTTAGACTTATTGAAATGACTCCCTATCCCATCGACACATATCAACAGATCAACTGCCTGCTAGAGGAACCAGATGCAATTCACGTTTCACAAAGTGATACTTACTCTACTCGGTAGCAGCTATTTTCACAAATATTATAATAACTATGTAATAATTATCAATAAAGAATTGCCCTGGTATGATCTTTTTCTAACCATTATGGGTTGGAAAATCTAAATAAGAATGTGTAATTTTTATCAATGAGAGATTGTTTAAATAAAATTCTAATAGAATATTCACTCACTAAAGAAACGAATTCACTTTAACAATAATTTGCTCCTATTGATTTTTTGCCAACACGCCTCATGAAAACTGTGCTAACATCCATATTAGTAATTTCACGAACCGCTGTATTATAACTTAGTGCATTTAAAATTGTACAAGGTCATGATCACAAAACTGTCGATGAAGTTAAATGATTGTATTTGTAGCCCATCAGCAATGCAATTTAGGCCAATAATGTTTGAAGATTACAGGAGTCATTGTATATTTTTCCACTACTGAGGTTAAACACAGGGAAGGAATATGATCAAGCTGAAATTTAGCATATTCTATTTTTGCCACACCAACAATAGAAGTTATAAAAGAAAACCTTAGAAAGACAGTAGATGATATATATATTCCCTTCCTTACTTAGCTTTTTCGTTTCTAGTTCATTTATTATTAGTCAGTGCCAAGGGGTGGGACAAGGTTAAGATTTTTGGACAATCCACAAAAGCCACGTGTACATTTTATAATGACCCTTCTGTACCGTTTATATTAGTAAATTTCTATGTCTAAAGGAGATGTGTCAACCAATACCAACAGCTGTAAATACATACGACCAGTCAGTTGCTCCCCAGTCGCTGGACGTTCCAGTTGAGAATTTGAATGTAAGTGTTTGCAAAAAATTATGCAATACTAGCATTTATGGTTTATATGTATAATTTCTGGTTATTCTTACATTTATTATAGTTAAATCGGATATGGCCGTATTCATAATTTAAAAAAAAACTTTCGCGTTTTTACTTTTATTAGTTAAAAACATACACATTTCTCTTTATATCTACAGTGTTTTATATGTTAGAAATAAAATTATAATTTGATTACGAGCATTACAAGAAAAATGATTTTTTGAAAATAATGAGACGGTCTGAAAATATATTTTTTACCACTCTTTTTAAATAATTTCAATCTTTAACATTAATTTTAATTATCTATTTAGCAAACCTTGTAACTCGTTTATTACACACCTAACGTTGTTCGTTTCTTAATTTAATATATTTGTAAAATTCCTACATATTAATAACGTAGCATTTATCTATACTTTCACGCCCACTTCTATTTTAACCATTCGCGGCCGCCACTAAAATTATTTTTGCCAATTTTGTAAATAATTAACTATATGGATACATTAACGAGTGTGTACAAAACGTGTCCAAAAACTTGTGTTTAACTAACTCCACCAATCAGATTTAAAAATTTATATTTACCGTTTCTTAGTTTTAAAACAGGGAAAGTAGAGCTATTAACTTCTAAATATTGAGCTTGCAGTCACGATTCTGTGGAAATCTTAAAAACATTCTATCTGTCCTTTTTCTAGTTCTTGGATAATATTATATAAAACTGATTATACAAAAGATCTGATTAGAAAAAATCGCCAAACAAGCTCTACATCAAAAACATTTTTTGTACTTTCAAACGTAACCGATAATAAAGGAAACAATAAAAGAAATAATGCATAATTCGTAATACAACTAGTTACAAGTAAACATCTTATGTTTATGTTTTAGCTGTTTTTACAAAATCATGACGATCTCTCCATTTTCAGTTTCAAGTAAATCTTTTATTATTATAGATGACCAAATCCGATAATGCAGAAGCGTTCAGTATCCACTACAATATGATGCATATATCAGGAACGTGGCCTGTTAAGGATCCTTCTCTGAATTACATCTTAAGAACAATACTGTCCTGGAGTTTGGGAATAGGACTTTGCATAACCATGTTTGTGGAACTGGTAAACGATATCCACGATTTCGCCAAACTTTCCGAAATCCTTTACATCGTGGTGACGATTTCAATTTATTTGGTCAAACTTTTGAGCTTCACGTATTACCGAAAGCCATTCGTGGAAATGGTAAAGCTTCTAAAGGAGCCAATTTTTGTATCTTATCCTGAAGATATGGACTACCACATGGTGAAGGCAATAAAGTTGGCAAAACTAGTTGCCAATTTTTATCGTTTCCTTTGTGTATGCTGTATGATTTTGTATACCATATATCCTATGCTGGATAACAAACCGCTACCTTTTCCTTTTCCGTACGATTTAGGAAAATTCCGTATATTAATGTACGTATTTCAAATTGCTGGTGTATGTAGTTGCGCTTGGAATAATTCGTGCTTGGACACCCTTACTACGAGTTTAATGAGTGTCGCGGCATCTCAGATAGATATTTTAATAGAGAAGATTACACGCATACCAGGCTATGAAGTAGAAGGAAATAACCTACCAAAAAATAACATTGTCGTCAAACAAGTTAAGAATTGTATCGAGCATCATTATGCAATTATAAAGTAAATATGGTTACGTTGTTTCCAACGGATATAATTTCATCGCTTTCTAGGTATATTGAATACATAGATGGCATTTTCGCTATTGGTTTTTTGGGTCAATTTATAGCAAGCGTTATGGTTATTTGCAACACCCTGTTCCAAGTTTTACTAGTAAGAAACTCAGTTTATTAAAAAATCATTTTTATTTTGAGTCTTTAAGTAATTCTGATCGTTTTTAAGATACCCCTTAGATCTTGGCAGTTCTTCTTGCTGATGAATTATTTTACCATCATGGTATGCGAACTCTTGTTAAATTGCTGGTTTGGAAATGAAATAATGTGGAAGGTGATTTCATTTCAAGAATGAATCGTTCTTATTTATACCTTAAACATTTTTTTAGAGTGTACTTGTTGGAGAAGCCTGCTACAAGTCTACATGGTATAATCACAATAAGGAAATAAACCAATATTTATTTATAATTATGGAACGCTCCAAAAGACCCCTTGTAGTAAGAGCTTTTAAATTTTCGAAGCTTTACCTTGCAGCGTTTGTTTCGGTGGGTATATAAATAGTATTTAAGTCGCATCTAATAAAAATCATTAAACTGCTGCAGATAATCCAATGGTCCTACTCATACCTCGCTTTGCTGATGAAACTATACAGTAAACATTCTGCCTTAGATCCAAAAAAGGAACATATTTAAATTTAATACTGCGCCTGGATGAATATGGATTTTAAAAGAATTTACTTAAAATAGAGTCTACATAGAAAACAAAATAACTTGGTTATTTATGTGTGTTATTGTTGTTTAATGCACTTCAAATACATACTAAAAGATTGTTTGTAGTATTGTTAGTATAATGTTACTATTAGATGATCTAAGAGTTGTTGTATTTTGCACGCACCACAACAGCAATAAAAGTTGTTTCGCCGCTATTACTTTTTTTATTAAGCTTTAAATTTTGATAACATGTAATGCCATTCTTCTAAAATATTGTAATTGCCTTAGAGTGGAGCAAGAGATTTACAAATATTCTCAAATATCCGAATGCAGTACAACAAACCTCTTTATCAAATTAATTACATATACAGAATGCTGTCGACTTCTTACATATAAGTATTAATTTACTAAACGCTGATAATTTCTAATTGCAAACGATTGTAACAAGGTTGAAATTCGTATATTTGGGGCAGCAAGACTGACTATTTTTTTCCAAAGCTTAGCTTAAACAGGAAGAAATATTGAATATCTAGTAAAAGCAATGGAGGATTAAAACACTTTGGAGGCACCAGGCGCAAGTGAATACAAACAGTATCCCCTTAAAATGCCACTAAAAATTTAAAGTCAACACTGTTATAAACGGCGTTGTATAAATCGAAAACAAATATATAAACACAATATTATTTAACCTAAATTTTAAAAAATTATTAAACCCAAAAAGTATAATTCATATAAAGGCCGAGCAAAAAGCATGGAAACCCCCGTCAAAATTTCGATATCGTAAATTCCACGATTATAATAAACTCCTTTACTAAGAGTACAGGAAACTAGAAATTGTTTAACATAACAGTTGTTTTATTTTACTTATTTATTCACCGATGTTTACAAAAATTAAAATATATTTTCAAACTGGCTGTTCCATAATGTTTAGCAAAGCCAATAATTAAGTTGTATTTAACCTTTTTGCTTTAGTTTTTTGCCATTATCGCCGGGATCAGCAGAGAAACAACTAACCTTATATAAAATGATTGGATTTATTTATCTATACGTTGTACAAGAATATAACAACTTATCCTAAAACTTTATATTAAACTAATTACAATAAGTAATAAAGTCAGGCGCAACGCCGCCGTTGCTGGGTTGGTTATTGAGAATACCGTCATCTATCAATCACCCACTGACAACTGCCAACTCTTCACCATTCGCTAATTCACTCTTGCCTCTGCCATAGTTTCTGCCTCAAGTCTAACAACTATATATTAATGTACACAGTGCTTCCCGAAAGTAACGGATACATTCTGTAAAATTGTTGAGATAAATATTTCAAAAAAATGCTCGAACACGTCGATTTTTATTTTCAAATTGTCATTTAGAAATGTAATTTTCAACCCCCCACCCCTCAGCCCCTAAGCGCTAGCAACTTCAACTTTAAAAATTCAAATAGCAAAGTACCCCTTCTGATACCTCATCTGATAGCTTTCTTTATGTTAAATACAATAAAAAAAGTTTTTCAAAATCGGTTGAAAAATAACGGAGATATTCACCAAAATGTATTGAATTGAAAGTGCCAATATTCGAGCAGGACTTGGTACGGCTCTAGCAATGAGTGGTAAAAACAATTAAATTTTTAAAATTAATGTTGCTACCGCTTAGGCGATGAGGGGTGGGGGGTTAAAAATTACATCCCTAAATGATAATGTCCGAGCATTTTTTTGAAATATTTATCTCAACAATTTTGCAGAATTTATCCGTTACTTTCGGGAAGCAGTGTATAATGGCGATCATGCAACAAACTAATGGCTGACGAAGGCTCACGTCAACGTGACCGCCTCCCTCCTCAACTCTTCAGTGTCCTTTTATTAATTCGCTTTTGCACCCAAAAGCAGTGGTCTGCTTGGCTTCCAATCACAGCATACAACACCACGCCAAGATGTTTCTCATGTCCTACGAACCTCCAAACCACCAAAAAGGAACATACCACGCGAGGAAAACCAAGCTCTACAGTAACTAATGAAGAATGAAAACATCATTATACTACCTGCAGACAAAGGCAACGCAACAGTAGTTATGGACACTACGGAATACAACTCCAAGATAAATTCTCTACTACAAGATCCAGCCTACCAGCCCATCACCACGGATCCTACTACATACCTAGAAAAAACTACAAAAAGGAGGAAGAAAAAAGTAGAGCCAGACTGGTTACTAGTAAGTTTCGATGTGGTGTCACTGTTTACCAACGTTCCCATAGATGAATCTCTGGACGTAATCAAACAAAAATATGATCCACCAGTCCACATAATGGAATTGACGAATCACTGCCTCAAGAACACGTACTTCCTGCACAACAACCAACGGTACAAGCAAATAGAAGCTGCACCAATGGGCTCTCCGCTATCCCCAGTCATAGCGAATCTACCTAACCTAGAACAAAAAGCACTAGAAACAGCAGTACACAAACCCATACTCTGGCTACGATATGTGGACGACACCTTTATTATTTGGCAACATGGAGAGAAATTTTATTTTTTGGTCGTAAACGTAAACCGTATCTCTCATTTCAGCATTGGAGAGAATACGTTATGTCTCGGCATTTTCGTAAACACAAAACAAAAATTTAAAATATAATTTCTATGACACCAAAGTATTTAATTGACTTAGCATTGTTTTTTTTCTGCAGTAACAAACACTACCCAAACTTGCACAAGCATTTTAAGGCAAACGGTTGCTTTTACGCGTTTGAACGAAGAGTACCTTATTTTTGTACTTTTTAATTCTCTTTCAGAAAATAAAAGAAAACTGCAAAATTTTCCACTAATAACAAAGTTAGAGCTAATACAAAATTTGAGTGGTAGGTTAAGTGCCTCTTAAAGTTAAGTCTGGTTTATGAAAATGCTGCTACCACTTTACTACATAAAGATAAGTATGTGTACCCAATTTGAAAGAAATATCTTTAGATTTGTGGAAATTACAAGAAAAAGAAAAAATAAATATTGAACTTTAAGGCCCTATAACTTCTTAAGGAAGGACTTTCTGCCTAAGGTATATTTGGTTTAATCGGTTTATTTTAACCTAAAGAATCTATGACTAAACGCTGGCCCATTGTTTCTGAGACAACCTGTATACAGGGTGTTCCTTAATGACGTGCTAATATTTCAGGGTGTGATTCCTCAGGTCATTTTAAGAAGAAAAGTTCATATGAACATATGTCCGCAACGGCTTAAATTGTCTGCTACACGGTGTTGATAAAATTTTTTTTAAGCGTTATTTTTTATTATTTCCGAAACTACTTTAGATATTATTTTCAATTTTGGTATGTGTTAATAGGATATAAAACCACATACTTTAGTTAGAAAAGTTATTCTATTGCTCCACCAGTGGCGTCCCTGCAAACATGCCCCCTGATATTTTTTACAAAAAAAGTGGTACGCCAATGATAATTTTTCATGTGGATACTTTTTCTGATTAGCCTGGTCAATTCTACATGAAAACGGTCTCTTGCATTTTTCTCGTCAGACGCACCATTCTTGATTAAAATAATTAAACTAAAATTGCTTCATTTAGCAGTATTGGCGAAACATTTTTGAACACATACATCTAGTTATCTTGGAATAATGACGTTCTTACAAACATCATTTTCAAAACAATACTTGTTGACATAAAGTAATGTTTTGTTTAAAAAACGACCTCATCGTATTATTTCTAAGATTGTTAATGTTTCATTGTATTTATTTTATATATAAGATAACTAGATGTATGTGTTCAAAAATTTTCCGCCAATACTGCTAAATGAAGCAATTTTAGTTTAATTATTTTAATCAAGAATGGTGCGTCTGACGAGAAAAATGCAAGAGACCGTTTTCATGTAGAATTGACCAGACTAATCAGAAAAAGTATCCACATGAAAAATTATCATTGGGGTACCACTTTTTTTGTAAAAAATATCAGGGGACATGTTTGCAGGAACGCCACTGGTGGAGCAATAGAATAACTTTTCTAATTAAAATATGTGGTTTTATATCCTATTAACACATACCAAAATTGAAAATAATATCTAAAGTAGTTTCGGAAATAATAAAAAATAACGCTTAAAAAAAATTTTATCAACACCGTGTAGCAGACAATTTAAGCCGTTGCGGACATATGATCATACGAACTTTTCTTCTTAAAATGACCTGAGGAATCACACCCTGAAATATTTGCACGTCATTAAGGAACACCCTGTATATATATATATATATATATATATATTGTGATGGATTATTGGGTACCAAGCAAGATAATTAGCATAGTACAATCAATTGCCCCACGTTGATGAGCGACAAATTTATGTAATGGATAATAGGGAATAATAAATAAATGAAATTTATAATTTTTCTTGTTTAAACAGTTTTTAAAAACATAACATATCATATGTTTCTTTTAGATTTTATGATAAACAACTTTCAATTGGGCGCCAGGCTAAATATGAAAATAGCCGAATTTAGTGTATAAAATATACCAAATTTATACCATGGTCGATAGCACCGTACAGCATGAAAAATCACCTCAGGTAGAGTAGGTTCAGTTTATGGCTTTAAATTTTACAACTGCGCATTACATGTCGGCTTAATGCTAAATTACTAATTTTCTATGTAAACCAAACACATTTAATTTATAGACAATGGTGACAAATGAAGTTCACAGGTACGTGCAGGTATTCTTCTTATAGCTATCGCTGTAAACGTTACCTTTTTTTTTAGTTGAATCACTTCGTCTACTTGGAGTTCTCGTAGTCAAGTTTTCGGAATCGAATTTCAGGTAAGCTATTCTCGAAGCCCAAGGAAAATCTTCTACGTAGATACTTTTGTAAGACAAACCGTTTATCTGCACAGGTAAGCTGTTTACTCTTGTAGATAAACAAACACTTTCTATATTCAACTTTATACTTAATTTAACAATTTTGATTACAGGAGCACATAAAATTGCGTGCGTTCTTATCGAAGGCAAAAAGGACGCTTTTGTACATTGTTTTATTAACAAACATCATAGTAACAGACAAAATCTCCTTAGATACGATGCATACAATCATGAATTTACAGATAGGTAACTTGGATCTTAGAATTAATTTTTAATACAAATTTTTGACATATGAAATTAAATTATAAATTTGTTAATAGTTCACTGACGCCACTTTTTACGCACATTCTGATTTCAGAAACACTATCAGCCCGTCTAAAAGTTCTATATTCCATCCATTCCGGACTTCCAAACCGCCATAGAAATATCCTTCCGGAAAGCTTCTATTAATATCATTTATGGTCATGTATGATTAAATATCCTAGAGCTGGACCTGAATACTATTTATAGGCAAGCCCTGTCACCTTTTTATTATATGTACTTGGTTACATTTTTAAAGAAGATTTTTAATAAATTCACTCTTTGTGTTCAGGAATACCATAGCACATGCCTCGACTGTGATCCCAATCAAACAAGAAACAACCCTGCTTTGACGTGCTCTTTGATACCTTCCACAAAAGAATCAACCTCTAAGATATGATTTGAACATGCATGTATCATTTTTTTTATATAAATACAATTAATTACGCTATGCATATAAAACCATCACAATATATATATATATATATATATAAAGCTACCACATATTAAATATCGTTTTATCTGTTCTTAAACCACTAATAAAATGCAGTTTGAGAACCGCTGATAACAGGTGAGACCGCCTTGAGCAAGCTATTAGCAGCTGTGTGCCATATAAAAGAAGAATTTATTTTGATTTTCTAGGGAAACGTGGCAACACTGCGGTCCATAAGAGCCCGTACTGTACTCTCAACCCGGAATTTACTGTAGGTATTGTGACCTGCTTATGAGATACTCTAATACAATAGCATTGAACGTTTTCATGTTTCCATGCTTAAAAATGCAATATTTAACAAAATGATTCTTGGCATGTATGACGATACATTTGTAGAAAAATATTGTAGATTTCTTATTAAGCTATGAAAACAAGACAGAATAGAGGGCAACAGTAGAAAACCAGCTAGTAAGGAAATATCTGTCGGTGACCACCCACAAGAATTTTCTTTTTAGAGAGTAAACATTAGTGCCACTAACAAGACTACAATTTATGAGAGCATTATGCACTTATTTAATTTTTTTTAACAAGAAGCTTGAATAGCCATATGAAATCTGAGCAATTCCAAGAGATTATATTTATCAAGTAGGACACAAATAAAAAATAAGGGTCACACTTAATAAACTTTAATGCACATAACACAGTTTCATACAGTTTATGTCTTTACTGTCTTTTTTAACGTTTTTAATTTGCACTAGAATATAGTAAAAATTGGATATATGATGACGCATCGTTTATTACATCATCAGATTCGTTTGGAATTTGTATTTTGTATTATGTATTTAATCTGCGGTTTATGGGCTTAACTGATATTTACTGTGGTTTCCGAGAATTGTTAGGTATCATTAAGTTGGGGTCAGATATTGAGTTTCGGTTTGGTTATTTATTGCTACCTACATGACAGTTTTTATTTGATGAATAATTTATAATCCCTTGAGCTTCACCTTAGAATTGTAGGGGCATTCATGTACAGGGTGTGCGACTAATTTGTAACTTACTTGTTTATATTTAGAACGGTCTATATATAGGGTGTACAAAGTTGATTTAACCTTATTATTACATTTACTGTTCATTTATTTTTAGTTACACAGGTGTTCATGAAAATTTCTATTATGCTACATTTAAAAATATATGGTAGAGACTTTATTTACAGCATTCACTTCACTCTGGTGTTTTAGTGTGTTCTTGTTTGTATGTTGAAACCCGTAAGTTTTATTCTTCGTGGTAAGATTTTACCCTTAGTTTGATCCGTTAAGGTACGTCATGAGAATCGCTGCACGACGATTGGTGAAGGATCTTGGCGCCCTTTTGAGAATTTTGCAGTTACCCGTAGGTAATAGTTCAACGTTTCAGGCCTGTTATGAAAAGTTTTGTCTTTTGTCCTGTGGTTACCTCTGTGGGGGCTAGCGTAAAGGTTTTTTGTAACAGCAGACTGCTGACTATTATGGAAGGCAGAATGGATGCGGCCAATTCTAGAGGACTACCAAGATTAAGTTACATAAAACAAATGAAGTCGGAGCCAGAAATTACAATGAAGTGAAAAAAGATTGGCTGAAGACAGAAAAGCATGGGGCGTTGTATCAAACCAATCTAATGGCTGAATACCCAGAGAGAGAGAGAGAGAGAGAGCGAGAGAAAGCTCAATTAAATACTGTTGACATTATGACTATTATTTTAAATAAAAAATAACTATTTACATAATATCATACATTAACCCACACACAAACACGAACATATAATACCAATTTGAACTGTAATCGTTAAATGGTCAGATATTTGTTGCGGCAGACGAAAGAACATGACTTACTTATTTAATTGTTTTTTAATTAGTAATGCAGAATTCTCTTCTTCTTGCCGTTTCTTAACCACTATACTATACTGGTCGTCCGGCATCCAGTAATTTTTAAATTCCGCCCGGTACCTCCATCCTTCGGGAGGCAGGTCCCACTTCTCCTTAAGTTGTTGTATATTTTCGGTCTATCCATTTCTTGATCGGCCCCGTTTGGGTCTTTCTTTTGGCTGCCATTCCATTGATGTCTTTGGCAGTCTGTTGATGTTCATTCCATTAACATGTCCGAACCACGTAAGCTATCTTTTCTCAACTTCATCCGTGATGTCTCATTCTAGTTGTACTATTGCTATCACACGCTTGTTTCTTATCATTTCCCGCCTTGATATTCTAGCTGCACTTCTAAAGTAGTGCATTTCGAGTGCTCTTAGTTGCGCTTTATTTCTCTCCGATAATTTCCATATCTCCGATCCATACAGTACCACACTTTGTACCATTGTGCTGTATATTTTCTTCTTTGTGTTTATACTATGTGTTCCTCCCATAATATTCTATTTAGGGGCCCTATTACCCTTCGTCCTTTCTTAATTCGTTCCTTTACTTCCACTTCGTATAAACATTGTGTTGATAGTGTGGCCTCTGCTGACACATTGGCAGCGTTTCACCAGTTTCCATTGTTAACGCGTCGTTATTCTTTCCTATGCATAAATATAGTGTTTTTGTCAAATTCAACTTCAGCCCCCATTTTTTATATTCTTCCACGTCGTCGTCCTCGTCCTGTGCATTAGAACCTGGTCGTCTACAAATTCTAGTGTATATAAGGTTGTATCGTCGTCCATTGGTATTCCCATTCCCTTAAATTTTTGTTTCCAGATTTGAAGTACCTTATCTATGTAGATTTTAAATAATATGGAAGAAATACAGCATCCCTGTCTCAGTCCTTCTGTTATTGGGAATGCTGGAGTCATTTCTGCTCCTACCTTAATCCTAGCTTATTGTTCATTATATAGATTTTTCACAGCGTTAACTAATGTGTTACTAATTTTGCTCTCCTCTAGTACTTCCCATAGTTTCTGTATTGGTACTTTATCGTACGCCTTTGGTATATCTAAAAATATAAAGTGTAACTGTCTTCCGGTCTAAAGTTTCTTCTGTATGACTTGATCGCCCTGCTCTGAACCCACCTTGCTCTTCGGATTCATATTCCTCGTACTGTTGTTCTATTAGACCCCGCACGATCCTTCCGTACATCTAGCTTATAGTACCAGCGACTGCAATTCCCCGGTAGTTGTCGCAGAGATCTCTTCTTCCCTTTTTGTATATTGGTGATATATGTCCCATTTTCCTCTCCGCCGGTATATCGCCTACATTTATGCTTTGGCTTATTAGACTTGCCAGCATTGTGTACAGTTTCGCTGTGCCATTTTTTAATAGTTCTCCGTGAATGTTTTCTAGGCCCGGCGCTTTTCCGCTTTTTAGTTTTCTGACGCAATTCCTTACTTGTTCTTCTGTTACTTCCACTTGATCTTCGTTTCCCATGTCATGTTGATTCAGTTCTTCATAACCTCGGAATTCAGGTCTTTCTTCTAGTAAAAGTTTTTGGAAGTATTCTTTCCATTCTTTTGTCGAAATATTTTGCATTCGTACTTTTTCTCTTTGTGGCGTCTTTAGTAGTCGTATGAAGTTCCATACCTTCGCTGACTTTCTCCCCACTATACACATCTCCACTTCTATAAATTTCCTTTCCCAGGTTTGCTGCTTTTCTTTTCTTATCATGTTTCTTACTCTTGCTTGCTGTTGCCCGTACTCCTCCCTGTCTCCATCTTGCTTTGTGTTTAACCATTTTATGTGTAATTCTCTCTTATATTCTATCTCCTCGTTCATGCAGTACTTCCTTGTATTCCTTGTTTGTTCCTCTCCTAGGGCTTCTCGGGCTGCTTAATGGATACTCTCTTTCATATGTATCTCCCTGACACCGACCCTTGCATGCCATCATCAAAGTATTGATCTAACCGGTTCTGATACATACAGATATTGTGTGCTTATATTTTGCAAACTTTGTAAACTGTATCGTATATTTTCACTCCTAGATGTTCGCGTCTGTTCCTCCTTTGGTTGTATTCTTGCTTCTCACATTGGAAACATCATTTTGGCTTGCACAAAAAGTGGTTCGTTCCGCACGTGGGTTCTATATAAACTCTAACATCTAACACTTTACCCGTATAATGTTTACCGAGTTATGATGTAGTCAATTATTGTTCTCCGTTGTTTTCCGCAATGCAGAATTAAAAAACAAATAATGCTTTATAGAAACGGTGATTAAGAATAATTACTTTTTAATATTGAGAACCCCATTTTACTGATTACGTAACATGAAATTATCGAACCAATTCTTACATATTTCTTGGTAGCCAAAGCGTGTTTTTCAATAAATATTATTTTATAAATTAAAATTGAAAAGTTTTATGAGACCTTTCAAAGAGAAAAACTTTAAAGAATAATTAAAGACTACCGAAAGAAGTTGCGTGCGTCACCTCGTCAAAGAACAAAGGAACTTTTTGATAATTACAGTTTCGAGGTTTTAATTACTATTTAAAACCAAAGAAGCGATGTCTCTCTGTAAATAGTATTAATATTTTAGTTTGGAATTAACAGCTTGGTTGCATAAGGAGTATCGGTATATGTTCAGTCGTTGATATAGCGAGCTCCAGATAACATTTAAAGGTAATTATATGAATATAATTCATTATTTAAAAACACATCTCTTTAATTTTTTAATATGTGATAAATTGCAGATTTATTAAATAATTCTAGAAAATCAGATATTTACGTTGATTGTCTATATGAAAGAGCAAAATCAAAACAGTCTTAACAATTAATGCGAACTCTCTCAGTTTCAAAATAGGAAAACTAAACATAAAAATAGTTTCCATATCATTAATTACGAAATCTAAATGATTTATAAAAAAATATTTTCTCGTCGGCGAAGTCGATTCATATTTTCTGTAAACATATTGACGAGTAGTTTGCAATCATTTTAAACATATATTGTGTGAAATTCACATTTCATTTCTGTCTACCTCTATACAAATTTAATTACGGGTCCTCGCAAGTGATTATTTGGTTATTTTTAAAAATCTCTCTATTTTCGGAATAAATAGCTCGAAGTTGCTTCCATTTATTTAATCACATTGCTATCACTTAGAACATCGTCTTCTGGGTGGTCGTACCTTTCACCCTATGGAACACAACATTGTTGAAAATTGTTTGCTCAAACGCTTACGTTATAGGTCATCAAATTATCTTAAACCTATTTACTCTATTGCTTCTACACTTCGTAAATAAGATTCCCATAATTTACTAATCCTGTCTAATCGGCACATTACAGCTTCACATTTTTCTCCATCAACATTGCATGTCCAACTTCGCTCTCGTAGCATAGTACCTACTGCTTTCACTAGCGTTTTAAAAATTAATTTATTTGCTTTGTACAATATAGACGCACGTTTTCCAAAATATTTAACCGTTTATGAAAAATCAAGTTACCATGAATATTGAAGTAGATGTATTATATGCATTACATTAAAATTTCTAAAAATAAGCTAAAATTGGCGTTTTCTGTAGTAATCTTGACTACGTTAACAAAAGACCTTTCCGCTTGAGGCTTCTTTAACAAGTAGACGATCTATCATAGACCGTAATAAATTCAAAAAATTAGGAAAAAAATTATTATATCTTATTTCTTATTTTCTAATTTCTTAACAATCGTTTAAGAAATTTACTACATTAAAGAATAACAAAACAAAACCTTATTGTTCGGTGTTTTAACAGTTAGTATTCGACTTTCAGGGAAATGTATTTTTAATCGGCATCGCTTTCTCTTGCATTAAAAAATGGGATGCGCTATAGACATTTCATTTTTCATGTAGAAAAATCCAAAAAGTAGGTAACCCAAAATGCATGTCACAAGATACCGCGATATCTGAATTTTTATTGGCGATATCAGAGGTGTCTATTTAATATGCTTGACAGTTTGCTAGCATTTTGAAAATCTTCTAAATTAATAAATATTATATAAAATATAATATATATAAAAATATTTACAAATAAAACTTTGTTGCTTTCGTACGTTCCCAGTCTATTTAAAAGTTAAGCAGAATAAGATACCAAACAGGCATTTCTAATTCACAATATCTTGTGGAACGTATTTTGGGTTGCCTATTTATAGAATGGTATCTTGTACTCTTCCGTGAATCACCCGGCATTAACTGCAGCAAAATATAATACGGCGCGGCGTTAATAACAAAAACAAAATAGTTGGACAATGATGCTGAATATTATGTAATTGAAACAAGATGTAAGAATACTCGATACCTTATAATATTGTACCAAAAAAGTTGCAGGTTTCAAAAATTGTAATTTTTAACTTTTGGTACTTTAGTACTAACTGGAATTGTTAGAATATTGATTAGAATTAAAATGAACTTTGACGTAATTTAACCGTCCGCGTATGTCTCACGATTTTCAAAATGCCAATTGGTGACCCTCGAATTTTTACTATCGCCAAATGGAATATATTCATTATCCGATTTTTCTACATTCTTTCATTGTATGGTTAATTTCTACAGAAGCACCCGAATATTTGTTTTTTTTTGTAATTGTTTGATATCTAATCATGTTCAACCAACAATTATAAAAATCAAACTGTTCGCATCCTCTCCTTCATTCTGTAACTGCTACTTCAATATCTTATGTTTGTATTTTGAAAATAACTCGAATGTATTCTGAAAGATACCTATTAACTGACAAAATCCGCCACGATACTTTTTTAATGGACCACCTACGTATGACATGTTTATTTCTACGGATTAAAAAATATTTAATTTTAAACACAGTCGCGTTTTGTAGTAATGGTATTATAATAATTTCAATTTCAAATTCGCTCACACTGTACATTTCTGATCGTACTATAGCCCTGTGGGCTATTCGCGTATGGTTTAAAAGATCCTGAGTTCTTCCCTATCTATATTCTTTGGTTAAACTAAGACGGCGAGACGCATACTTTTTCATATTGTACTAATTTTATAACTTGATCAAGAAAATTAGATACTTAAGAATAATTTGCTAAGGTTCTCGAATATTGCTCTGCGTTTGTTAAAATATAATTCTGTTCGAAGTACAACCTCACAGTAGTTATGTGTTTGGATGCACATTACGCATCAATTTCACTTGTGTACTCTTATCCTAATATTATTACTTCAAGTTGAGTTATATGATTCGAATAAACTGATCGTAATATAAACAACGCAGCTTGCAGCTGCTTAATTACTATAAAATGTTAGAATACGTTTTAATTAGTTATTT
>JABXWE010028798.1:0-23619 GCA_014611495.1 Limonius californicus | reverse complement strand
GCGCGATAAACAATGCAATAGTAATCGACATTACTGGCTCCAAGAAATAAAACACCTAACAATTATGCGCTGCCACCTAAATACATACTGATACAAACACAAGAACAAAACTCGTAGAAATGAAAAAAGAACCAAGTCCCCACTATCTTAAATCCTACTAAACCAGCTAATGGTAAGATGGGTACTTGATAATTACCGATTTCAAACGTATGGAAGGTACATCGAACAATTAGAACATTGTGATTCAACGCTATAGCAGGCAACGAGAGAATTCCTGAAATAGTAACGCGTAGGTGTAAATATATAAAATATTGAAAACGTAGGTATTTATGCCAATACAAAATGAACGCAGCATGGAATTTGTACATAGAATAGAAGACTACGCACCCGCCAACTCACCAGCCAAGAGATCATGTCTGTTTCCTTGGAATTACTATTAGGAACATGATCTATTTACATGTTATGGACGGCGCATTATCTGCTACCACAACTGAATTTGGTGACAAATTTAGGATTCATTCCGTCGTATCATGCTTCATAATTTGAAGATTTCCTCCCGTCGTGATAACCTCCTTCAGTTTCACTTTCAGTTGGAGTACTGCCTTCGATAGTTCCTACAGACACCCCAGTACCACCTGACACAATTTCTTTGTGTTCAATGCAACTGGTGTTCATCATCATCATCGTCGTCATCACGGTTTAAGCCTTTATTCGGCCTGTTTCGATTCAACTCCAGCGTTTTCGAGGTCTACCTATATCTCGTTTTCCTGTCGGTCTATATTGCACCGCCAGTTTCGGTAGCCTTTCGTCACCCATACGGTTAAGATATTGCATCAATCTTCCTTTGTATTCATCAATTTTGTTTTTGATATTGAAGATTTCTAGTTGGGTTCTGATATCGTCGTCGGGTATTCTATCCACTCTGGTGCATTCCTTAAAACTTCTTAGAAATTTCATTTCCGCAGATTATATTTTGGTTAGGTCATTCGTCATTGTCCAAGTTTCGCTGCCGTATAAAAGAGTGGGTACAGCTAACGTTTTGTAGAATTGTATTTGTGTTCCTTTTCTTGTTTTGCCCTTTAAAGTTCGATTAATTGTTCCACAGACAGATTGAAATTTGTTGACTTTCTGTGTTATATCACGATCATATATATTGCTGTGATATTATAACGGGGGGCTTAAATGCTAATTGGGCAAAAGTGTCATCTAAAAGGTTTCATTATTTGTTGTGTAAATTAATAATCTTTTTAAAAATGGGATTTGACAGCATGACAGTTCTCCCATCTGTCATAATCCTTGTAATTTCATTGGTTGTCAAGTAAAAGTAAGCTCTTAAATTCAATTAAATAATTGAATTATTCATTAACTTTGGAATCTCCGTCGGGTTAAGACGTGTTTTCGGCCCAATATAACATTTTCCCCGCCAGTCAAAATTATTTAATTAATTACAAAATTTTAAATTAGAAATTACTTTTGTTTTATTTTAAATGTAAAAAAAATGTAGGTAATATTTTAAAAGAACTTCAAACGAAGTGTGGTTTTAATCGTCGTTAATAAAAGACGGTAAAAAACGATGTGACGGGAAGAACCGGCAGTCCATGGAGAGCTGTACTAACCAGATGGAGGTGAATACAGTCTGTGTACCAGATGAGTAGCTGTCTAGGGGCATTTTAGCGTGCCTAATTACAGTGTAAAGGTTGGTGCTGATAAAAGATAAACTAGTTACGGTGACGTTAAAGCAAAGTGAAGTTTAAAAGAATTTGCACGAGGTATTTTTTTAATGTTTTTAACTTTTGAACGAGACGAAGCCACGAGCAGAAACTAGTGACACTATTTTAATTCCCTGAGATAACAGTTTTATGTTTGAGCTAGTTGGCATAAGTTTGTTTTATATCATGACTTTTATTACATAGCAACTTGTTGTCGCCACCAAGGTGGGGCGGTAATTATAATTATTTAAGGGATAAACACAGCAACTTTTTGGCGCACGTACGTGGGGCTGGATAGGAACAGTCAATGTGTGAATTTGTAAACCCTTTAATCAATTGAATGAAACGAAGTTTCATAATTAACTGAATTAAATTGTATAGGCAACGTAACGGCTCACAGCTTGTATCTTAACCAAAATTTGTTAGTAAAGGGGTTGGAATTTGTTTTGTTCGCGAAAAAAAATGGAAAGGTCGGAAGAAACTGTGTAGACTAGCGAAGGTAAAAAGAGAATGGAGAAGAAGAAGAGAATGTTGGAAGAGAAACAGAAGGAGAGGGATGAAACAGATGAAAGGGAGAGAGAGATATGTGGAATAGGTGTGGAGAAGGAGCAGGTGTTATTTGAAGAAGAGAGGGAGGTAGTAGAAGCAACTACCAGTAAGAAAGAAACCGAAAAGATGGAGGTTTCCATGGAGAAGATAATGAAGTGGCTTGAGAGGATGGACTATAACAATGAAGCACGAATGAAAGAAATGAGAGCGAGTAACAACGAGATGAATAAAAATTTGAAGGAAGAGATGAAATAAAAGAAGAAATGGGTGCGATGAGTGCTACGTTTGCACAGAAATTGAACGATAACAATAAGGAGATGAGGGAAAACAAACAGAATTGAATTAAATACCAAACTGTTAGAAGCCAGACTTAAGAAGGAAATGGAAGAGAAATTGTTGTAACGTTGTAACAATTGTTTGGTCGTCAGCGAAAAGGATTGTGTTAAGTACTTTGTTTCTTCGTAAGAGGATTCCTGTTAATGTCTGGTTATTCCATTCTTTGATCATGCTGTCTATATGTAGATTAAATAATATATGTAGGTGGCAAAGAGCACCGTTGTCATTACTGTCTTCGTCGTTATTTGCTATAATATTGATCCTAGTTTCATAGTATTAACTTTTAATTGCTTTGATCAGGTGTATTGGGACTTTGGGAGTCCTATTTTTTCTAAGATTTGCCATAGTTTACTTCTTTTGATCCTGTCGAAGGCTTTCATATAATCAATAAAAGCTATATATATGCGTCTTCGCGTTATTTTCTCTGCTTTTTTCGATTATTAATTTTACCTCAAGGATTGTCTCAGCTATAGGTTGAATCCGAGCATTTAGAATGCTGGCATATATTTTATATGCGGAAGTCTATTACCTTTTTTAAAGAGTGTTTTAACGTTAGCAATCCTCCATTCTTCTGGTATCCGCTGTGTCTTCGAACAAAAGTTGATTAAATGGAATAGTCTGAATTTTTGTTCCGCAGATTAAAGCAGCAGAACCGAACAGAAGGTTCTGCTGCTTTAATCTGCGGAACAGCCTATTTTATTATAGCAAGAAAGACATCAGAACTACATTAATTAGTATAAACAATACTCAACAGTTTCAAAATGTTAAAACCGTTGATTATTATTTATATTAATTAATATGAGTTTCTCATCGAAATAACACAATTTTAAAATATGGCATTTGCCCCCGATTTTAATACAACCCCTTCTGACAGTGATGGACCAACTTTAATACTTCCCAAGCCGATAAGTTGTCGCTAATATGATTTTTAGAACGAAACAGTGAGAGTCCTTTCTACCTAGCTATCTTTATCTGTGGTTACTTTTACTACTCCCAACCTTGGCTACTTAAAATAACCATCCCACACTCGGCAATTCCTAGGTAATCGTAGGACCCCAACGATTGGTTGCTGATGCACAGTTCCAATATCTCGGCTGTTGCTGAAGTTTTTAACGGTCTATCTTTCGGACTTTCCTTCTGCACGTTGTAGGTGTCTCGCGGTTTCACTTTTGTTTTAAGGTATGCCTATGCAAATCAGGAGACAATCTCAAGGTCATTCTAAAGCGTGTTACCAGGGTTGGCTTAAAGTTAATACAAATCGTTCTGCGTTTCCAGTTTTAGTAAACTTACATTCTTCGAGAATTATTTAAAGTTGTGGCGTGCCCCAAATATAGTGTTTAAGATTGGAAACAGCCCAATTAAATTATCTGTTATAAAATTAAAATAATATTATTCTCCTAAGAATTTATAACTTTGTTGCAGGTAATGAGGGTTACTATCAGTACGGCTGTTAAAACAGTTAGATATTTATGTTCACAAGTAAGACCTCATTGGGCATCATTTATTAAAATGTTTTATTAACAATGGACTCAATTTCAACGGGATTTATTTATTTTTTGTGCTTTATTCGTATGGCTTCTCAGATTACATTATATTATTATATACCTCGAGATTGCAGCGGTGCTGTAACAATACGGGAATATTATAGCTGAGCAATCAATCCAGATGGAGTTGAGTAGAATCAAATAAATGTTATTCATGCGGTTCAAATAACAGCCCCATACATATTACCCTTATGGCAAAGACCATCAACCTGATACTCTGGATATTATACTACACAAATTTTTCAATAAACCGATACAGTTTTGACGGAGGTCGATTCGGATCATTAACTGGTACTCTGATGTCCTTCAATGGTGAGCCACAATATGTTCAGCAAATCCCTCTACTAATAAATGGAAAACTCAACTAGGAAGAATTTCAAACAGCGACATCTTTAAAAGTCTTGGTAGACTGGAGACCACAGGCGCGATAAACAATGCAATAGTAATCGACATTACTGGCTCCAAGAAATAAAACACCTAACAATTATGCGCTGCCACCTAAATACATACTGATACAAACACAAGAACAAAACTCGTAGAAATGAAAAAAGAACCAAGTCCCCACTATCTTAAATCCTACTAAACCAGCTAATGGTAAGATGGGTACTTGATAATTACCGATTTCAAACGTATGGAAGGTACATCGAACAATTAGAACATTGTGATTCAACGCTATAGCAGGCAACGAGAGAATTCCTGAAATAGTAACGCGTAGGTGTAAATATATAAAATATTGAAAACGTAGGTATTTATGCCAATACAAAATGAACGCAGCATGGAATTTGTACATAGAATAGAAGACTACGCACCCGCCAACTCACCAGCCAAGAGATCATGTCTGTTTCCTTGGAATTACTATTAGGAACATGATCTATTTACATGTTATGGACGGCGCATTATCTGCTACCACAACTGAATTTGGTGACAAATTTAGGATTCATTCCGTCGTATCATGCTTCATAATTTGAAGATTTCCTCCCGTCGTGATAACCTCCTTCAGTTTCACTTTCAGTTGGAGTACTGCCTTCGATAGTTCCTACAGACACCCCAGTACCACCTGACACAATTTCTTTGTGTTCAATGCAACTGGTGTTCATCATCATCATCGTCGTCATCACGGTTTAAGCCTTTATTCGGCCTGTTTCGATTCAACTCCAGCGTTTTCGAGGTCTACCTATATCTCGTTTTCCTGTCGGTCTATATTGCACCGCCAGTTTCGGTAGCCTTTCGTCACCCATACGGTTAAGATATTGCATCAATCTTCCTTTGTATTCATCAATTTTGTTTTTGATATTGAAGATTTCTAGTTGGGTTCTGATATCGTCGTCGGGTATTCTATCCACTCTGGTGCATTCCTTAAAACTTCTTAGAAATTTCATTTCCGCAGATTATATTTTGGTTAGGTCATTCGTCATTGTCCAAGTTTCGCTGCCGTATAAAAGAGTGGGTACAGCTAACGTTTTGTAGAATTGTATTTGTGTTCCTTTTCTTGTTTTGCCCTTTAAAGTTCGATTAATTGTTCCACAGACAGATTGAAATTTGTTGACTTTCTGTGTTATATCACGATCATATATATTGCTGTGATATTATAACGGGGGGCTTAAATGCTAATTGGGCAAAAGTGTCATCTAAAAGGTTTCATTATTTGTTGTGTAAATTAATAATCTTTTTAAAAATGGGATTTGACAGCATGACAGTTCTCCCATCTGTCATAATCCTTGTAATTTCATTGGTTGTCAAGTAAAAGTAAGCTCTTAAATTCAATTAAATAATTGAATTATTCATTAACTTTGGAATCTCCGTCGGGTTAAGACGTGTTTTCGGCCCAATATAACATTTTCCCCGCCAGTCAAAATTATTTAATTAATTACAAAATTTTAAATTAGAAATTACTTTTGTTTTATTTTAAATGTAAAAAAAATGTAGGTAATATTTTAAAAGAACTTCAAACGAAGTGTGGTTTTAATCGTCGTTAATAAAAGACGGTAAAAAACGATGTGACGGGAAGAACCGGCAGTCCATGGAGAGCTGTACTAACCAGATGGAGGTGAATACAGTCTGTGTACCAGATGAGTAGCTGTCTAGGGGCATTTTAGCGTGCCTAATTACAGTTGGTGCTGATAAAAGATAAACTAGTTACGGTGACGTTAAAGCAAAGTGAAGTTTAAAAGAATTTGCACGAGGTATTTTTTTAATGTTTTTAACTTTTGAACGAGACGAAGCCACGAGCAGAAACTAGTGACACTATTTTAATTCCCTGAGATAACAGTTTTATGTTTGAGCTAGTTGGCATAAGTTTGTTTTATATCATGACTTTTATTACATAGCAACTTGTTGTCGCCACCAAGGTGGGGCGGTAATTATAATTATTTAAGGGATAAACACAGCAACTTTTTGGCGCACGTACGTGGGGCTGGATAGGAACAGTCAATGTGTGAATTTGTAAACCCTTTAATCAATTGAATGAAACGAAGTTTCATAATTAACTGAATTAAATTGTATAGGCAACGTAACGGCTCACAGCTTGTATCTTAACCAAAATTTGTTAGTAAAGGGGTTGGAATTTGTTTTGTTCGCGAAAAAAAATGGAAAGGTCGGAAGAAACTGTGTAGACTAGCGAAGGTAAAAAGAGAATGGAGAAGAAGAAGAGAATGTTGGAAGAGAAACAGAAGGAGAGGGATGAAACAGATGAAAGGGAGAGAGAGATATGTGGAATAGGTGTGGAGAAGGAGCAGGTGTTATTTGAAGAAGAGAGGGAGGTAGTAGAAGCAACTACCAGTAAGAAAGAAACCGAAAAGATGGAGGTTTCCATGGAGAAGATAATGAAGTGGCTTGAGAGGATGGACTATAACAATGAAGCACGAATGAAAGAAATGAGAGCGAGTAACAACGAGATGAATAAAAATTTGAAGGAAGAGATGAAATAAAAGAAGAAATGGGTGCGATGAGTGCTACGTTTGCACAGAAATTGAACGATAACAATAAGGAGATGAGGGAAAACAAACAGAATTGAATTAAATACCAAACTGTTAGAAGCCAGACTTAAGAAGGAAATGGAAGAGAAATTGTTGTAACGTTGTAACAATTGTTTGGTCGTCAGCGAAAAGGATTGTGTTAAGTACTTTGTTTCTTCGTAAGAGGATTCCTGTTAATGTCTGGTTATTCCATTCTTTGATCATGCTGTCTATATGTAGATTAAATAATATATGTAGGTGGCAAAGAGCACCGTTGTCATTACTGTCTTCGTCGTTATTTGCTATAATATTGATCCTAGTTTCATAGTATTAACTTTTAATTGCTTTGATCAGGTGTATTGGGACTTTGGGAGTCCCATTTTTTCTAAGATTTGCCATAGTTTACTTCTTTTGATCCTGTCGAAGGCTTTCATATAATCAATAAAAGCTATATATATGCGTCTTCGCGTTATTTTCTCTGCTTTTTTCGATTATTAATTTTACCTCAAGGATTGTCTCAGCTATAGGTTGAATCCGAGCATTTAGAATGCTGGCATATATTTTATATGCGGAAGTCTATTACCTTTTTTAAAGAGTGTTTTAACGTTAGCAATCCTCCATTCTTCTGGTATCCGCTGTGTCTTCGAACAAAAGTTGATTAAATGGAATAGTCTGAATTTTTGTTCCGCAGATTAAAGCAGCAGAACCGAACAGAAGGTTCTGCTGCTTTAATCTGCGGAACAGCCTATTTTATTATAGCAAGAAAGACATCAGAACTACATTAATTAGTATAAACAATACTCAACAGTTTCAAAATGTTAAAACCGTTGATTATTATTTATATTAATTAATATGAGTTTCTCATCGAAATAACACAATTTTAAAATATGGCATTTGCCCCCGATTTTAATACAACCCCTTCTGACAGTGATGGACCAACTTTAATACTTCCCAAGCCGATAAGTTGTCGCTAATATGATTTTTAGAACGAAACAGTGAGAGTCCTTTCTACCTAGCTATCTTTATCTGTGGTTACTTTTACTACTCCCAACCTTGGCTACTTAAAATAACCATCCCACACTCGGCAATTCCTAGGTAATCGTAGGACCCCAACGATTGGTTGCTGATGCACAGTTCCAATATCTCGGCTGTTGCTGAAGTTTTTAACGGTCTATCTTTCGGACTTTCCTTCTGCACGTTGTAGGTGTCTCGCGGTTTCACTTTTGTTACGCGACACGGGCCGAGATACTTAGGTTTCAGTTTTTTCCACCAGAGATTTGCGTTCGTCGAAATCTTTTCTTTGACAACGCGTAAGGGTGCATTTTCTCAAATTGATACTTTTTTGCTTGCTTTCTGCATTCTTTCCTATGTGTCTTCGCTTCATCTCATATCTCTTCTCTGTCGTTTTCAACATATATTATCAATTCTTATTCCAACAGACTCCTTACGTTTATGATTGTTTTCATGTGCACCTTCGTTCAAAGCAGTAATTCAAATGGATTTGTGGCAATACTGCGTTGATAAGAAGAATTTATAATCTACTACAAGATAAATTTTAGAGCTTGTGTTGGGGACGCACTCGAGTACAGACGTATTCTCGGCGCTCTCGAGCATAATTGCTTAGCGAGCCTTTTTAAAAGAACATTTTGGGTGCAAATTATCACGTTCTAGTGTGTGCAATTCAAGTGCGTGTGTGTACGAACCCAGGGAGATAGGAAGGAGGACCTCTCCCAGCTCTACCTGACGATCGATCAAAGGTGAAAGATACGTGACCGACAAAGAAACCAACAGGGCGAAGGGGAAAGCAGGAAACACAGGAAATACAGAAACAGATAAGTGGTTAAAAGCTTAAATAGTCTTTTGTATGCGTTGGTAGTATTTGTAGTCAATAAAAAAAATTGGGTAGCAAATGAATGCAAAACTATACAAGCGGATACGCAGCTAGGGACGCATTTTGGCTAAAAACGACAAGTGTAGGGAGCAGGTAGTAGCAATTGCAAGCCGTCGCAACCAAAAGCTGAAATTCTTGTTCTACGGCCATAAAAACTCAAACCCAGGATAACACTCCAAATTGGGGTCAATGACAAGAAAATATTTCTTGACGGCTACAGTCAGTCAAACATAGCTTCTGATGGGAATAACATAGTAGCGTTTACTATTTTACTGACGGGCTGGAAAGCTGATAGGGGGTGAACTTAGGATAATTTAACAAAGGAGGCTAAAGCGCCAAAAAATTAAAAATATCTCACACTCCACGGCAAAGTAGAGTATATTAGGGATAACCTAGGTCCAGGAAACTGCAACCTCTAAAAGTAATAAACGAATTTAATTTTAATTTTAATTTTTTAATTTTTTATGTCAGTTAAGTTATTGCAATTTATTTCAGTGTGCAGATTCGGGTAGGCCAATTAGGGCAAATCTAGGTCTCGGTAGCTGTAACTTCTACAAGTAAAGGAAAAACGAGTAATCCAGGATTGACCCTCGAGTCAGCTCCGTGTCAGATGATGATGATGATGACTACAAGATAAACTTTGCAAAAGTGGCATTGGACTTCCATTGTTGGCTTGCTGAAAGACTTATATTCAGATGTATTCCTCAGCCAAGTTACGTTAGTTAGTTCATGTTCCTACTGAATATGGGAGCTTAGTGGCCGAAATACGTGTTTACGTGTTATAAATATCGAGGTGGTAAAAGGTTTTCCAAAGTTTATTTACATAAACCACCGTCTCCAATCAGTCCTATTATACGATACCGACGTACTTATACCATTTCGTGGGTTACCCAGCATGTTTTAAACTTTAAAATTTTGCATTCATTGAGAATAATGGAAAACCATTACAAAACAGATCATCTACAACTATCGAATCAGTATCCGAACAATTCAAAATAACGAACGGAGAAATCTAAATCTTTAAAATCTAATCTTCTTCAACAGCAAGAGCTCTTATGTTCTTTTAGTAATGGAGCTTGTACTGTACAATTCTGATACTTTGGAATATTGCGCGCTTTAAAGGCCCAGACGTCAAAGGGTAATTCATTAAAACAATTTTGAACGCAAGGAAGAAAGTTTTAGATCCAAAGAACACAACACTTCACCGATTAAACATACCAAATTCGATTACGCACCATATAACAGAAAGATGAATTGCCCAAATATGTTAAGATGTTCAGCACAAGTTGCAAAATGACGAAACGGAAACTGTGCAACATTTAGTTTAGCTTTTGACGAATCCACAGATATTAAAGACATTCCTCAACTAAATTCAACAATTTGTTTACGTTTTCGTTAACAAATTATACGCCAAATTTTATTGTTCTGGCCAATCAGAAATAATCATATATGAATAATACATAAATTGTTGTTAATTTTCTTCTCTTTATTTCGGTTTTTGTACAAATAATAAATGATAGGTACTATTCTTCTTCTTCTGTGTATAGGCCAATGACCTGTTAA
Organism: Limonius californicus; assembly: GCA_014611495.1. Taxonomy (NCBI): domain Eukaryota; kingdom Metazoa; phylum Arthropoda; class Insecta; order Coleoptera; family Elateridae; genus Limonius; species Limonius californicus. The sequence goes on along the minus strand of JABXWE010028798.1, from coordinate 13,073 downwards.
TTACCTACAACAGAGTACGTTCTGTGGGCCCTGTTTTTACCTACGCCGAGCAGAACAGAGAAGAGAAAAGTACCACTACGTGGTTTACGATTGTTAAATATGTTCATATATCAACCGGGACCGACGGTTTTACGTACCCTCCCCCTACCCAGTACTGACCAGCGCGGATCGTGCTGGTCTACGTATACCGTTTGACCGGCGTCCGCAGCGCTCCGCTATGCAACTGATTAAATGATACTATTAAAAATTATAATTCAAATATTTCGTTCTGTTCAATATTTCAAAATATTTATTTGCGGCTCCTGAATATTTCTAAACTTTAAAATGAGGCCCTTGCAACCATGAAGTTTGCGCTATAATTTTTATACCCTCTTCTTTCAATGGCGACTAAAAAATGACCTTATGGGTTGATTCAAAGGGATCTATGTGATCAACATGGTAGGTGTTCTAAGACATATGTTCTTTATGCAATGCGTGTAAAAATCCTTTCTTTCTCCCTTCTTTGCAATTTATCAGTATGCAAGGTACACAAGAAAGCTATCTGCTTTGTCCTATGTTTCTAACCAACATGTATGGAGGTTGCTATTGGAAGTTTTGTAATATACATTTTAAGCGTTTTGCCTAGTTTTTAAATAGGCATTTCTACCGTTACCCATTATAACTTCCTGACTATTAACTGGTAGAACATTCAATTTTATTTAATGACTTGCACTTTAATGCCTTTTATGTATTTCGCAAGCGCATAGCTTTTAAGGCTTTTAAATGCATTTTCCAAAGATGTGTAAACCACTTTAAATGTTAAACTATGTATACCACCTTCACTGGGGTATAGGTAAATACATATAGAACCGATAAACGTTTGACTTTGACGTATAAAATATTAGCTTTTACCCTTGAGCCGTTATTTCCCACCAAAAGTGGTCGTTAGCTCATTCAACAACTTAATAATTTTAAATATGCACTGCGTACTGAGATAAGCATCCAACCAATATTTCAAACGACCTTGACTGGACTGTTAGATGGTCACAGACGAAGGATCATGTCTACTCCTTGTCAGGGACCAACCTGCTTTTATAGAATTCAACTTTGCGATATCCTTAATCATTTGATTTTTCTTTACAAGCAGATAGACACGAATACTGGAAAACGCCCTAAACTTTTCCCAATATGTCTATACCATAAAAAAATCAACATATGCATGATAACTAACTCCTAGTATTCTGTAGGACAGATGAAGTAAACAGGTAAGTTAAAACAATTAATTAGGGGAACGCAAGGACTGCAGCAAATGTAATTCAGTCAGAAAAGGATAGGCCTGAAATACGGGCACAACCCTTTCAGCACACTTTATAGCATTCATAAGTGGCTTCCACGTGCCTTCTTCGTTGACCTCAAACCCTTAACATAATATAAGTTTGTGGCTTTGCCCACTTCCTCTGTTTTCGCTAAGAAGTTTCAGCGCTCGTGAGACATCAAGCACATGACGTTTCTATAGTAAATAGGCTTGGTGCCGTCTGATCTTTCATGCATGTCCTACGGGAAAGCGCTTCCCTTTAGATCGTATAACACACCCATAATCTTCTGATTATGATCGCGAGCCACATTGATGGTCCTACATGTTATAGAATACAGATTTGGAGAATTTGACGTAACAACATGTTTTTGTGTTATACACAACTTGTGGGAAATAAAATTTTAAATTAGTTGAACTCGGTTTTCGCAGCGTTGCCCTGTCAGGAAAATTGTTTGCCAGAAATAAAATTAGAGTCGTTTGTGGTTTTGTAAACTTTTGTGTTGTAGCAGTAACGAACTGCTGGAAGGTATACTGAAATAATTAAAAACTGCTGCAAAAAAAGGTTTAATACTGATGTTTACGCTAAACGTCGCATATATTTTGTACTCATTGTCAAATTTAAATGTTCATGATAACAACAGCACTATGATAGTAGGTCTGCTATTATTACTACATGAATACTTTAAAATACAATTAATATTACATTTTAATTATTATATAACGAAAACTTAATCTAATTAATTGTACGATTATTGGTATTATTGCTATACAACAAAATAGGAGCAAATCTATAAATCGAAACAAATCAAAATTCATAAAGGCGCCAGTCGATTCATCAAGTTCAGCTTTAAATTGCTTTTTACCTCAGCTACTTATACATATCTTCATACGTAAAAGTATATTCTAAATATTGATTTGCTCTATTTACACCCGCAGCAACCATTAAACTAAGTCGCGGAATGCTAACTACAAGTACAGTATGGCCAATAAAAGCATCTTGCATTGAGAACTTATACATGCCTAGAAATTTTGCTTTATTTTTAGTACAGCCATACTTATAAACAAAACATAATAAAATTGTCCTAAATATTATATGAAAATAATGTTCACTTTTTATAAAATCGATAAAGGGTATAATGCCAAGGACATTAAATTCAACATTTTTCCCGTGGATGGTGCTAAAAGTGAAAATTGCAAATTACAAATCACTAATTCAGTAAAGGTACAGAAAACAGCTTTATCACAGAGTTAGTGGCCTTTTATGTTTACCAATGTTTGTTATTATTTATTATTGTTATGGACAGAGTATTAACCGGACTGATTCTCTTATATTTATTAGCTTTTGGTTATTTTCTTTGTAATGGTGCATGCAAGGCTAGTCATTTCGCAGGATTAAACACACTTTAGGATCAGCACTACTTAATCTATATCAATGTAAAGTTCTCTACCTACATTATTTTTGTTATGGCTGTATTTTGTATGTACGTAACTGCTATGTAGTCACCTAAATATTTGTCTTTGTGTAAGGTATTTCTGCAGTTTCATTCGCTGAGGTGGCTTTGATAATGAACAATTTGAACCAGTTGAGCACGCAATCATCCGGGCATGTACACTGCTCCAAAAAATTAAAATTGAAATTTTAAAATTATGTTCTTCACACAATCGGTATAAGCGGTATAGTGGTCTTTGAAGGTCATCTTCACTTTTCTGAACAATTATCTGGTCATCTGCGAATAGCAGAGCTTTTATATATATATTCTGAGGGCTTAGTCTTATGCCAGGGTTTCTTTCTTCTCTCCATTGTCTAACAATGTCGTCAATACAAATATTAAACAAAGTGGGTGATAAGCTACACCCTTGTCTGACTCCTTAATTCATTATTATTGGTTCCGTCTTTTCTGACCCCGTATTTATTATTACTTGAGGTATTGCATACAAATTTTAAGTGTTCGGATTAGATGTTCGGGACATCCCCTTTTCTGTAGTATATTCCATAATTTTTCTCCCTTTACTCTTACTTAATCTGTAACGCTGTGTGTGTCTCGAGGTTAATATCACGTCGTTTCTCTATCATTTCTTTTATTACCGTTACATTATCACTGCACGATCGACCTTTCCTGCGCAGATTTTGTTCTTCAGATAAGAGTACATCTGTGATTATCTGAAGGCGATTATTGATTATTTTAGAATTGATCTTGTACACTGTATTTAAGAGGCTGATTCTTCAATAATTTTGGCTTCTATGTCTTTCTCCTTTTTTAAATAGTGATATCACCTCTGCTGTTCTCCAAGTTTCCGGGATTTCATTTTTCATCCAGCATTCATTTAATAAATGTAACACTTTCAGTTTTAAATAACGACCTGCTTACTTTACTAGTTCTATATTTATGCCATCCGGCCCTGTTGTTTTTCTGTTTTTTGTTTGCTTTAGCGTTTCTTGTAATTCTTCTAGAGTGATCAGATCCCTTTCGTATGTTTCAATTCTATCATCTGTTCTGTTTGTTATCTGTGTTTGCTCCTTTCCGCTATACCATAACTCCCTGTAGTGTTCTTCCCATTGTTGATTTTGTATGATGTGTATTTGAGCTATATCCTCTTCTGATTTAATTAGGTGTTTCATTATTTTGTAGGCTATGTCTTGCCTTCCATGTATATCACTTTTACTGGTTAGTTTATTCCAGGATTCTAGGTGGGCTTTCTTCACTATATTCTTAGCGTGATTGCGTTTTCCTTTGTATGTTTCTTTAGACTCCTCTATATTTTTCTGTAGCATTTTAATGTATGCCTTCTAATTTTATCTTATATCTTCTTCTATCTCTTCGTTCCATGTCCACATGTCCCTATCGCTTCTTATTTTTTTCTTTTTTCCTAAAGCTGCTTGTCTTATACAGATCTTTATATTTTCCCATTCTTCATTTATACCATCGTTTGTTGGGGGTTGTTACTAGGTATTGTTGAAGTCTATTTTAGTGAAGATGCTTTATATTCTCATCATGTAGCAAATAAGACATTAAAAACTTCTTCTACTGTACGTTTCGTTATTTTAAATCGATTTTTAGTGGCGTAATTTTATTGGCTCGTACATTCTTAAAAGGTGTATCAGTAGCTCAGTTGGAATAGCGCTTGCTTCATTCGAAATCCCAGCATTAGCAAGTAGCATATGAAAATCTTAAGCTGCAGCCCACCACACAGAATTTTCCAATCCGGTTTGCAACTGTGGGATCGTGGATGACCTTTTCCGGAATTTGCGTAATTCGTATTCGACGTTAAACTGTAGGTCTCCCGCGTTTCTACCTTGGCGCTGACAATAAAACTTGGCAGAAAAGAGTTCGACGATGGTGTTCACAAAACGAGATATTCAAATCTATCAATGTTACAATTTACTGTCGGCTTAGACCGCGTCGTCATTTGGGAACTACACCCGGCATTATCAGGTAAGGCCCGACCTGTAGCTTGTCTGCCTTTACAAGCATTAGCTCTAGAAGTTTGAGCAATATTTGTTCGTAGGCCCTGCCTGCCTAAACAGGTTCGTGTGTTGAGATTATTTAAACCTTGGGGCGGACAAGGATTTGATCTTAATGTATTTCGTTTGCCAGGACAAAAATACTTAATCGGTTTATGCCTGTTAGCGGTTTGTGAACCCATACAAGCTAACGTTTGACATTGCAGCTTGCATCTTCAGAGTGAATAGAACACTGAACTCAAATCCGGGAAGCGGAGGTATTTAAACTTCTTTGAGCCAGTCGGGCAAAACGACGGAGTTCTGGTTGGCTGTCACCGTTGGGATAAGACGCATCCGGTGGAGCGTGATCGTGTGATCGATGATGTGTAGGAGCCCTTGGAGGATAAACTACTGGAGTCCAAGCTTTTCTGAGTCTAAAACCATCCTCCCTGTTTATCTATCCTAACTTGTAATATTATTTCTAGGGTTAATATTTTGAGATAGAATCTATAAAATACTTGTAGTGTGAAATGGAAAACATGACAAAATAATGGATCATCAGTGTACTGATAAAATGTGGCGAAGTCTAGGGCTGTATCAATATTACTATACAGGGTTTTTCAACGAAAAGTAGCCACCCTCAGTGTCTTTTAAAATAATTTTTTAGTTGAAAATCGGCAAGACATGTCAACAAAGACAGCAAAGGGGTCATCTTCTTACCTAAAATCCGGACGTCTGTCATCAACCTTTAGCCGCCACAGCCACCCCCACTAATATTTCAAATGGCACCATACCATGTGTGATACATCGTTGGAAAGGTTATTTCATAAGGAATTCATTCTACTATTTATTTTTTTTGTGAAATTGAGACATAAAAGAATTAAAAACTATATTTTGTTTATTTCGGTTAAGCTGCTGAACAGAGCAATTAACGTTAAAGAAATTATTCAAAGTGACTTCCGTTAACTTCCATACAATAATACGGACGACTTTGAAAGAGCGAACGAACATTTGCAAGAACTTGCGGTGTCAATTGTCGACATTCTTCTGATATTCTCTGCCTAGGATCTTCGATGTTGGCCGGCTGTGTTGCATATACTTTGGATTTCAAATGTCCCTATAAGAAATAATCCAACGGAGACAGGCCGGGTGATCTAGCCGGTCATTCGATGGTAAATAAACGAAATATAGTTTTTAATTTTTTTATGTCTCCATTTCAGGCGAATAAAAAAATAAATAGTAGAATGAATTCCTTATGAAATTACCTTTCCAACGATGTGCCACACATGGTATGGTGCCATTTGAAATTTTAGAGGGAGTGGCTGTGACGGCTAAGGGGTTGATGACAGACGTCCGGATTTTAGGTACATACTAGTTCGCTCCGGCGGTCATCTCTTAATCCGCCCTCTTAAAAGGGTCGTAGGTAAGTTCGCTCCCGATGCAATTTCTGCGAAAATGGTAATTACTGATAAGGGTGGCTCATGCAACTTTCTAATTTTACGGTCTGTGTTTATCAGTCAGTTGAAGCTCGTATTTATACGAAGAAAGTTGATCAATAACCTGTGTTTAGTCTATTTCTGTTCAGCATGGATTTGTTAGAAGTGTCTGAAATGTTAAGCGAAAAAGGCAAGCCAATGTTGGTTGTTAATAATTATAAATATAATTTTCATAAAGTGCATAACCACCATCCGAATATATATCAATTTTTAGAAAATTTGAAAAATATCCAGACTGACACATACTTATATAAAAATACGTAGTGTTGGGCAACAGAAAAAAATATACTGCAGAGCTGTTCATTTACGCAAGCAGTTTGTAGATGAAAAAATTTTGCTATTAAGTCAAAATGTAATACGTCAGTTTGAATTTGTAAAATATATGTCATATAAATTCTTGCCAAATATTGTACAGTGATTTATAAAATGTGGTAACATATTATGATGTGTTTTAATTTAATAAACCTAATGTAATACTCCTAAATTATATATCTGAATTACTGAATTATCAAATCTTAGAAATATTCGGATACTCAAACCTAAAAAGAACAGCTGTAATTTATATTTCTTAAATTACTTTAATCTTCTCAGTATGCGGGAGCGAACTAGTATATGATTAACGGGGTTGTTTGACCGCGGGAGCGAATTAGTGTGCGCCGAAAAAGATCTCCTCTTTGCTGTCTTTGTTGACATGTCTTGGTGATTTTCAACCAAAAAATTGTTTTGAAAGATACTGAGGGTGGCTACTGTTCGTGGAAAACCCCTGTATATTGCAAAACACACGAATCCCAAAATGTCTTCGTGTGGTACACCACGCTTCGTAGCTAAAGAATTAGAAACTTAGCTTCTAATAACAAGACCTTGTGATGTATTAGTCAAATAATTTGTGTCAATAAAATGATTTTACATTAAAACTCACAAAATATAAAATAAACCCATAATTTTAAAACAAAAACTATGCAAAACTGTGACATAAATTTAACACACACCAATTATTAGTTTATTTTCATCCGACACGAATGCGATATCACAAACAACTCTAATAACATGAGTAGTTGTTCGATATCTGCTGGCCTAAGTTCCATGAGCTGACCTTTGTTTTAATTACCGTTTTCTAGGTACAACCAAACATATTTTATTAATTTCCGTAAATACGATTTCAAGCACGTATCTAGCAACTTTCTTTACGTTTTATTATATAATTAAAAGCAAATTAAATTTTCCTTTGACTCACAATTTTCATTTAAGAAAACTTAAAATCATTTCTCTCTAAAGGTATGCAAATCAACAACAACCTTCGCGAGCGCCTGTTGCTTGGCATTCAACATTTTCTTTCTTTATAAAGCTTCAAGTATTTATAAAAATGCTGTGTTAAAATCATTTCGCAATATTCCAAACTTCGCAATTGCCTGGGTCGTATTCCCCTGAAACGTTTTTATAATCCTTTTTGCATTGTTCGCTACTTTTGTGTTAGTAATTTGATGTTGCGAAGTGACCTTAACCGTGAGGGTGGTCCGTGTTTCTCCGTTTCAATTCTCCAGTTGCGGTTTAACGTTGTGAGCTCTGGTCTAATGAAATTGCGTCCGTTTTTGTTCCTACTCCTGGAAGAAAGCAAATTAAAGTGTCATTGAGGTTGGGTTTGATAATTCTTGGTCGAGGGATTAATTCCACTCGGTGCACTTGAGCAACAAGAAAAATCTCAAAGATTCTCATTATGGTCTACTCTACTTACACGCCATTGTGTTTAATTTTGTACTTTTCAATACTTCCAGCTCACCATACTACAAAATACAGTGGTCACGGAAAATTACTATTTTGAAGTACAGCAATCCAGAATGAATTGTTTTATTAGTATGTAGGTGTCCATATGTGTGTACATGACTCAAAAAATTAAGCGAATGTAATTTAATTTGGGGAAGCCGCGTTTTGAATTAAAAAATAAAATAAAATTTTGTTTAAGAATTGCTGATAATACATAGAAAATGCATTTAAGCTGTAGAAGGTTATTACCTAATTGTAAAGTCAATCCAAAGTGGCAAACACGTAAAAACTTGTCTGGCTTGTGGTAACAACAACTATTACATGCTCAAGCTAACAAAATACAATATGAAATAAAATTTTAAACGTAGAGTTAAGTGTAGCGTCTAATAATCTAATAATATACGGGGCGACCTATACAAATTAAATAAATGGGGGTTGATTTGCAGTATATATACGAATACCAACTGTGTTTGGTGTTCAATGATGACTTAAGGTAGCTATTTCATGTACAAATTACCAAAATTCCACTTAATAGTTATTTTTGTATTAAGTGCGCAAAATGAGTGTTTTTTTAATGGCGCATGAGAATGTTAGTTTTAGTCGAGACCGTTAGGTCGAGACTCAAAACTCATTCGAAAGCGCCATTAAAACACGAATTGTGCACGAAATACAAACAACTTTTTTTCTACAGCAGTCAAAAAAATAAGAAAGTAACAGTAATAATTATTTTCTCGATTATTTCCAAAAAATTCTCTGATATTTCAAGTTACCGCTGAGTTCATATGGTTACGATGGTAACAATCTAATTTCGTGTTCATAGTGAAAAAAAAATATTTTTTCACTGTGAAAAAATATTTTTTTTTCATTAATCAAAAATGACAAACTTTGCAACTTGATAGCGATACATAAATGTCACGTTTTTTTGACAGCTGTAGAAAAAACATAATTTTAGGGCTATAATTGAGTATAGAGCCTGGAAATCTAATAATATAGGGTGTGATTTGTATAAAATAAGTAATTTGGGATGATATACACGAAATAAAAGCTACTGCCTACTGTGTGTAGTGCTAAATAGTACTTAAACTCATTATTAGATGTTTAAGTAATCAAGGTAACAAGAAGAATTAAGTGCACGATTTTGAATGGGGAATAATGTACAGGGTGTTCTGTGTAAAATAATCCACGAGAATAATTCGTCAGAAATAAATTTGTGTTTGGTGTTGCATAATACCTAATTTCGTAGTTATATATTCAAGTTATCAAAATATCAACTCAAATACTATCATCCTAGACTCGGACAAAGATTCTAAAAATGTAGAAACTACAGGGTGTTAAAATATAAAATAAGCGCTGTAGTACATCATCATGTAAAGCACGAACGACATAATGTTTGCTAATTTTTCTATTAAATGAGGGATATATTTCATAAGATATGAATTAGATGTGAATCACACAAGGTGTTGCCAATATTGTTGATAGTCCGGAAAGATGCAGTACATACTGAGTGTTATCAAGAACAATCAATATTCTCGAAATGACTACAGAATATAAAATAAAAATAATAACATATCTGTCAAGTATTACAAATGTTATAATTTTTATGTCAGGATAGTTTGAAAAATAATAATAACAGTAAACTGATTAGCAAAAAATAATTAATCATTTCCATATTGTATAGAGGGGATCGTCTTAAATTTGTTAATGGTAGGTCTAAAAGTATTTATAAAGAATTACAATTCGGTGATATATCGCAGAAAATTGCTAACATTATAATAAAAACAAGTACATTTAATGTAATTTATGCAACAACGAGAAAACCTTTTCAACACCTTATTCAACGCAAAAGGTAAACTAACGATTAGTTAAAATCAGGTATTTAAAAATGAAACTGTTCACAGTGTAATTATGTATACATAGGTCAAACAAATAGAAATTTAGATACAAAGAACACATTTTCGCATGCAGAACAATCTAACTACCCTAAACACGTATTAGAACATAATCATGCATTGATATGAAAAAATATAACACTTCTGTGATGATAAACAATATACTCGAGGTGTTTCAAATTCACAACTACACCAAATACAGCAAACTGCGCTCATAAATTCCCCGCTATTGGAAATTTTGGAATAGAAGGCCATAGCCAAGTCCAGTGTGCTGTAGCACTAACTACATGTGTTTGCAATACTAAATGCTTTTGGAGATGACATGCAAAATGTCGAAATACGTATAAAGCACAAGTATTAGTCCAAGTCCGATTAGCTGGTTTAGCAAAATTTCCATCAATATTTAATGGAGCTAGAAATAATGATATTTTCTATATTTTGTCGTTACACATTTCCGTCACTATAAGTAATGCATTCAAGAAAATACGGTAGCAAATATAGAACCCCGGAGTTTATAATTATCCCGGAACTTGTATGCAGACTAAATCCTCGTTTAGAATTTGCAATTACTGCATCGGATCCGCCATTATATTAACGCTACGCGATACTACTTAACTTTCCATTATCATTAAAAGCGGTAACTTAATAATATCTTAGTTGGAGGTTACTAATCGAATTCCGGGCGTTTTTGTGTTAGTCGTAAATTACAGCCTCAGTCAGTAATTTGCAATTTATTAAGTTTTATTGATATCAAAGAGACCGAAATTACAGACTACTTTCGTTAAGTTTCGAGATAAGGAGCGAACAAGGTCTCTGCATTATTGAGAGGATCGTTTAAAGCTCCTTGCCTTTATTGTGGAGCTTGCACGACGTTTTCGCGGTTTCTTGACATTTTCTTATTTTACAAGGGCTAATTGATAGGTGTGTGGGCAGTGTCAGGTGACCCTCCTATACATTATTTTAATTTTCGTGCCTGCTCTGATTACTTTACGCCCAGGTGATCTTTAATCCTCAAAGAGGCAGCTAAATTTTTAAAAACGTCCGCAGCATAATAACTTCAAAGGATTCTGAAGCTTTTAAAATAAAGAAGGTGTTGCAGCTTATAGTTAAAAGCTTCTTGTTTGAAAGAGCTTTTCTGCTCACTTTCATGTTTATCGTACCAGCTCACTTAATGCTTCAAAGGGCGGTAGAATATTAATATTAATTTTGTCTAAACTCATAGTTGAATATCTTTAATTCTATAACAAAAAACATAAATTCAAGTTGTTACTTTTGTTGTACGTGTAAACTAAAACCACAGTCAATACGAAAAACATTTTTAAATTAAAAATTTTCAATGCGACACATTAGCAACATAAATGTTCATTCGACTTCAATCAAATACCGTATTCCCGAATATAAAATATTGGTTTTATTTAGTTTCCCACGCAAGAGTTTTACATTACCTACGTCTCTTGGCAATACTTTAAGAAAATTCTCAATAGCTCAAAAGCGGAGGAAATAGCTTCGAAAGCATATGTAATATCAATTAACTTCCTAAAGTATTTTCTATATGTAATTGGCTTTTCCGTTAGTTTTTTATTGTAAGCTAAAATATCTAATCACTAAAACTATGCATTTCAAGCAGTAGTGGATAAAAATATTAATTAAATATCCATATCTGGCCACTAATTAATTTATATGAAAGTTGATCTGATAATAATAACTAAATATTCATAGAAAAGTTATTAATGATAAGCTGGAGAATCTTTAGCTTTATTATAAATCTCTTTTTTAAAACATTGCATGCCAATTATATTTAATTTTAAATAAAACACAATCCCACAATCTGTATGTAATAAAACGATAAAACTTTTTTAAATCGATCGAGACCAAACTAAATTAAAGAATATAGCATTCTTTTGAGAACCACTAAATTATACATCATCTAGTAACTGGATGGACGATAAACAGCTGTTGCTTTTTCTGCGGCAGCTACAGTGTAAGAAATCAGGTGTCATTTTCTTATTTCCTATCTATTGTAACGTGTGATTTCTGACGCGTGGTGTATATTCGATTCAAATAATTTTTGTCCTCATTTTTGTGGTATGCGCATCGATCGCGCAATTCGATTTTCCGATTTTGAAGTCCGCAGTCAACTGGTTGAACAGAACACTTTCAATTCTCAAAGAGTGCAGACTTGAATTTTTATTTAAGGTCGTTACGACCCGGAGTTATTCCAATTTGTGGATTTTCAAGTTATAAGGGGAGGTTTAAACACAGTTGTGTAGTAGTAAACTGTTCCCAAGGAGTTATCCTAATTTTGTGCATTGTAGAGAGTTTTCCTTTCTGTCAATTTTACATCTTTTTGGTAAGCTAAACTAGGTTCTTATTCCATTTGTTCTTTTGCTAAGACAGTTGAATTAATTTAGGCATTAAGTAACCGGAAGCCGGTAGAGAGAGGAAAAATCCGGATCCAGATCGCAATTATAACTACGTGGGAGATAATTTCCAGGCTAGAAATTCCAGTGCAGAGATTGTCAGCGCAGATGGATGTACGAGACCAGGTGTAAAAGAAAACTCCTCAAGGTCTGTAAAATAACGTTCGTTTACGTACCTGCGTTGGGGTGATAAGGCCACGGAATTTCGAAAACTAGCAAATATTAACAACGACAACTCGTTTAATTGCGTAGCAATATAATTAGCAAAATAAAATAAATACTCGACAAAAACTTTAGTATTTAGTTAGATATTTTAATTGGGGGATATTATTGTTCAAATTATAATAATTATATGTATTTTGAAAATTGTTAAATGGTCTGCAGTTTACGAGATTAAATTTCCGATTTAAACGTCAACAAAAAGGGAGAATTCTGCGTAAGTTTATAATTTCGTGCGTATAAACCATTACATTTTGGTTATTTAATCTAGTTATTGCGTATATGAGGCCTTAATATATAGGAATGCTGGTCAGTAATTCGGTAATTGGTTGTTATTCATTTTAGAAGTGGATTGACACTTCTTTGTTTAAAACCTGTTCTATGCATTATTTCTTTCCCTGGAAATTTTGGGCCCGCTTTGTAATTAAAAATTAAATCAGAGGAAGTACGCACTGTAGTCCGTTTAGTTATTTATTCATGAATGTGAACTTATGTGCATGTATATACATAACGGGGAATTTTTTTGCTTCATATATATATATATATATATAT
>JABXWE010028797.1:0-23657 GCA_014611495.1 Limonius californicus | reverse complement strand
CCCTTTTTTTTCTCACTCATTCATACTACCGTCCCCCCCCCCCGGAACCGCTTTCGCATTACTTCAGGGGGGTGCGGGCGTCCCTTACATACTAAACATTCATGCAACATGCACCCTAAACTTAACTAAGCAAATGTGGTCGCCCCAGTCGGAATTCGATCGCCCCAACGGAGCAACTGCATTTACTGTGACCTCGAGTGGCCAATGCGTTCTCGCACTCGACCACCGCGGTCCCGGCTGACGACACCCCTGTGATTCCTCAACATTACCCATTAGGCAGTTTCTGCGAAATAACTAAATAAAATTATCTAAGTTTTTAACACAAAAAAGTTGTCTGTGGATACGCCTACTAAATGTAAATATAGAAAAATGGGGGTCATTTCAAAATTTGTAGTAACTATTAAAATATAACACCGTCCAAACATCGATGACATATTTCTTGTATAAGGGAAAAATATTTTTAAGCTCTGTTTAACTATTAACCAAATATTCAATTTACTGTTTCTTCATAATTTAACAATAAAATGTGAATATATTATCAGATATCACTACCGCAACATACAAATTTCATGCTACCGAACCATTCATTCAAATATAGTAAAAAATCTCAATTTCACTGGCGGGATTAATTTGTTGGTGCTCTTAAATTTACCCGAAATATTGATAAATTTAGTTTAACTACATATTTCAACAATATTAGTTTCTTTTAAGGTAAAAACGGGGAAGGGTGATGATAAAAATTATCATTATATCATATTAATAATAATAAGTGCCAAAATCAAATTCAAGTAAAACGCTTAAGGCCTCAATTGTAAAAATTAATTCTCTTAATGGTAAGTACAGTTAAAATCGAATAACTTAAAACTTATTATTTTAATATATAATTTGAAATAGAAACTGCTAAGTATTTGGTGGATGACACATCACCACACAATGATCTACAAAGTAATACATGTGTAACGGTAGCTTCTAAGAATTCCACCCTATCCATAAATTCCTGTGACCCACGGAATGCGTCACCAACCAGGTTTTCCCAGCCAGCAGGAAGAACAATGGAGTCAGCTTTCTCCAAGATGATATCACGTCCGCTTGGAAAGCAAGAGGGATTGAGAAACGCATCCCATCGGCACGAAGACTACCACGCTTACACCGACATTACTGTGGAGAGGTCGATGGTATTCAAGTCATTCATATTTCATTATTATAATTGTTTGTGTTATCGTAGTTGTATTCGTTATTTATTAAATCTTTTATTACATGCACAGTGTTCATTTATTAGTGCAACCAACGCTAAAGTATTGTAGAGTTTGTAATTTTAGGTATGCAATGTCCCCATTAAATTTTGTTTCTGTTAATGTTAATTAAATAATTTTCATTTTTCTTAAAGGAATAAGTCTAACTGAAATGTAATGCCGGCAAAAATATTCAATCCGGGAGAATTCTCACTAAATAAATGTTCGTTATTTATTAAATCTTTTATTACATGCACAGTGTACATTTATTTAGTGCAAGCAACGATAAACATGTAAAGCCAACAAAAGCATAGAACAACAGAATGCGTTGTTATGAATACGATCCATTTCTAAAATACGTGTAACCTACAAAAATTATACGTTTCAGAATAAACTTTTGGAAATTATACTAAATAAAAAATACTACGGGTAATTTAGACATATACCAGCGCCACTAAAATGGTATTAAGAAGGTCTACTATTAGTAGATTATTGATGCTACTGCTAGATTTTCGAGTTTGTTTTTAGATGATTATAAGGTCTGTAATCAAGTGCGTTCAATATTGGTTTTTGTATCTCTATTTCTATAGCACTATACAAAAATACCACAAATACTACAAAAATACTAAAAGCTCTTTTTTGTCTAATAATCAACTGAAAGCATAAGATACATTTAGTGGTTATGTCGACTATCAACACACAGTAGACCTTTCATAGGTCAATTTTGGTCAAACATTGGCTACTAATTAATATCCTAAAGTCCCCTTGACATTTAACATATTTGACGAAGATGCACTAACACCTGTCCTTTTTATTACACGCACAGCCAATAGAAAACACTGTCCGTTTTCAACAAATTGTTAGGATGTCAAGTGCGTGCAAGAATTACATTTGTTTAATAATAGACAAATATTGTTATGTCTATACTTTTCCTCAACATTAGTATAGTGATATAAATACCAAACTGACTTCGTTACTGTAACCATCAACTAAACACATATAGAGACACCTATCGGCCATACAAAGCAAAAATTGTATACCCGTCTATTTCCATGTAGGTAGACGGCGCTAGTGCATGTCACATTCCTCAATTATGAAATGACATGCTCAACATAGTTCACAGTAAGACAAAATGACATTTGTTTTTGCTCATACGTTACTTATAATGGTCACATTCCGTTACACTGATGGTTTATCCCAAGTTTGTAGCCACCATCCAATATGTGATTTATTAACGTTTCTCAATCAATCAAATCATAACATAGTAGACCGGAGAGCAACTGTTTTCTATTGTGAAGCTCTCTTCACAGGTAGCATGAAAATAGATGAGAAGTAATTTGTGCCTTTTGTTAAATATTACATATTTACTTAAATGTGCTTATAGGCTTGTGTTGAAAGAATTCTTTCGATGACAAGTATCTTGAACACAATTCTTTTAAACATAATTGCCCTTGTGGAAAGCCAAATTCTGCAAAGAAAATTCCCGAAACAGAAAATTGTCAATAAAATTAAGAGTAGGTGTTTAAAGAAAACTAATATAACTGCCCAACAACGGGATGTTGCGCGGGCTTATAAAAAAATATATAACTATAATTTAGTAAAGCCAATCTATATTATAAATACTCATTTTTGACTAATATTGCGGTAACATGTCGTAAAAGCCCAATTCTTCTTCGAGTGCTTTATCTCTTATGAAACGTTGCGACGTAGCAACTCTAAGCGTTGGATGAAACCTCATTTGATACCTACCATTATTCGTATACCATGTTAAGTTAATTCTTGAGCTCCTCTTCGTGTCCCAACTTTTATTACTACAAATCCTGCTACCCTAGACTAGGCTACATACGGCCCAAATTCGCAATTCGCAATACATCAATTCAATATAATTTGCACAACCTTGAAAAAATTCGATCTGTACTCTGTACTATATGCTCAGAAGGTTATTCCGGTCGAGAGTTATTATTAACACAAACGTCGCTGACGGTAAGTAGATAACTAAAATTTTAAGAAGTATGCAGATTATTTATTTCGTTATAAAGTAATGCAGGATTAATAGTGACTTTAATTACGGCAATTTGTTTAGAATTCCACTGAGAACCACAGGTTGCAGTCAGGCTTACAAAAACAAAAAAAAAACTTCGAGCCACATGCCTTAGAATGAAGAAATATTTGTTTAAAATATATTTTTCAAATAACATACTAATTTATGAGAATTACGTGAAAGTTATACTTAAGTAACATTCTGTCGATTAATAACTATAGAATCCTATAACGTTAGTCATTTGACATTTAATTAAGAATATAAGCCCCAAAATAAGTATTGTATGCTTCGAAATGTACTATTCCCATCCATAAAAATTAGAAAATTCGTTATAAACGGATAAATATTGCAAAACCACTGGCATCACCAATGCCGAACTCAAAATTCCGAGCAGAATGCAAAAGAAATAACAAATATAGGGCGGGTTGTTACACTACACAAAATAACATTATCTGAACAACTACTAATTTATTAAATGAACTATTTCCATTTTCACATAGCTTATTCCCTTTTCTTTATAAACCTCCAAACAAAGAGTGGGGCGTAACCTACGCGTTCAGCTAATGGACCACATTATTGTTGATTCAAATAAAGTTACTCCGAGCAATTTGCTATTCGGTATATCCTTCTTGGCTCGATAGATTATTATCAATATTTTTCGATTAATTTTTCACCAAAATCGTTTCACTTCATTTGGAAAGCAAAAAACTCATGAATTTGCAAATATAAAAATAACTGACGTTCACAATCAATAAACAGCAGATTAGCCAAGAATGTGTATATGTATTCACTAATCTTTACCTAACTATTTACTATCATTGCCAGTAGATATGTATTAATTCTGTATCACTTGCTTCTGTCTCAAGCGTTTCGTTTCCCGAATTCGCACAACTAAACCAGATCACTGGTCGCTGCATGGGGGTAGACCGCATGGTACCAAGGTATACGTTCGACAGAAATCAACATTCCCACCAAAGAGGAATGGGCAGAAAATTCCCAGGATCTACTTGCCAATACGGGACTAATCTGGTTTACAGATGGATCCAAAATGGCAGGCGGAACTGGAGCAGGCATATTTGGACAGTCACCAAGAGTAGAACTATCTACACCATTGGGGACTCATACGTCAGTGTTTCAGGCGGAAGTAGTAGCTATCTCCGAATGCGCTGATGAATGTAAACGTAGGACATACCAAACTTTGCCCATCACGATATACTCAGACAGCCAAGCGGCTCCTAAATCGCTCAGCAATCCTAAGAAAACCTCGCGGTTGGTATTAGAATGCTGAGAAAAACTACAGGCGATGGTGCAGCGTAATGTCAGATTGACGCTGTGTTGGATACCGGGACACAGTGGGTTTGAGGGTAACGAACACGCTGATCGGCTGGCCCGGATGGGCTCCTTGGAGCACCTCTGGGGACCCGAACCAGTAGTGGGCGTACCTCAAAGCTCAATTAAGGCCACTATACTGGACAGACTGAGAAATCAGCATGTCCAAAGGTGGAAACAACAACCGTTTAGGCAAGCGAGACTTCTCATAGAAGAACCAGCCCAAAAGCAAACAGACTTCCTACTAAATCTGGGGAGGAAAGACATCAAGGCCATAGTAGGCCTCTTAACAGGCCATGGCCATCTGAACAAACACAGAAGAAGAAACCTCCATTAATGTACTCTGTCGGTGTGCAGCGCTTGCCACTCTCAGATTCAGGGTCTTTGGGGTCTGGTTTCCAGAACCTGAGGACATTCGAAAAGCCCCACTGAGACAGATCCTGGCCTTCATCAAAAGGTCGGATCTGCTCTAATGAGGGACGCAACAGACAGGATGCACAATGGATCAAAAAGTCTGAGGGCTGCACATCTGGGCCCTGACAATTTAGAAATAGAAATAGAATAGAAACCAGATCACACATGTGGCGCAAATTAATGTCGGTTTATATGTATCTAACACATACAGATTTCGATTTAGAAAGAAAATTGAATTATACACTAGGATTAGTAAAAGGCTTACACTTGAGCTGTACATGTAGCGACGATAGACATCAGCAAGTAAGGATCTTCTTTCAGAATAATAAATATATGCATTATTAGCATGCACTTAATGCGTACTGCTTACTGGTATAATGAACAATAATGTTTTCAATCACGGAACGTCAGTTCAAACTATATTGAAAGTAAGTGTTCATTGTAAAACTTGACAGCAAATGCGGCATGTCAAACATCTGAAGATCGATCAATCTTAAACAAACAAACACGTCTATGAACCTGCTCTTTGCATACTGAAATACCAACATCCTCTTTGACGAAATACTACATTTTATTGGGCTTCGCCTATTATAGTACATAGATCGGTTCACACAAAAACAATTGGCGTTTTAAATTACTATTTCGGATTCAATAGCAACTTTTCGTTTACACTTAGAATTGAACATCCCTAGATTCAACTATATTCCTTAATTACGGTGCATTTTACATTTCAGCTCAAACGAAGTATATTTCCTTTTTTTATTAACATGGAAATTGAATTGACAACCTTCCTATGTTGTTAAGTTTTCCAGAACATGTCTAACTTCGCGAGACAGTTAATTACTATTTTTTAACATTCAGTAAACAAAGGGTAAGGTGCAGCCCACTGGTGCAGCATGTAATTTATAATAATTTGTAGGTATTCCGTTGAAACTTTCACGAGACGCCTACATTTTTAAGTTATTTGGACTTCTCAATCCCCCTTTACTGATATTGCACAATGTATCGATTTTTATTTACAGTTTTCATCAACAAAAAGACATAAAAGCTACTTATTGTATGCTGCTAGATTTCCAAAATTAATAGGTACTAACAATAAGTTCTGTATTATAGTGGTAATAATAAACAGTTCTGTTAAAAATAGATAGAAAAACAGCAAAAACAAAATAAAAAATGTTAAAATCTACCTTCTTTAGGCTCCACGACATCGAAGACAGGATAACTTGTAACACTCACCTGCAAAAAAAATTAATTAGCTTCTTCATAAAATAGACTATAAAAATGATAATATCCAAAAAAAAATGGGTATGGCTCATTACTACATGTACAGATAACGCAGCTTTGGAAGTTTGCTAATTAAACATTATTGGAGGTTTAGTTATTATTTATTTCTAACGGTTATTTTATTCAGCAGTAAAACATTTCGAATTAATACACATCTACACGCTAAAATATTCAAGCGAATGATTTACTACATGCTCTAGCATAGCAAATGTCCTCAAGTTAAATTCAGTACTATTCAAGGCAAGTTTCAAACTTACATAAGCAAAACATCTGTCTACAATTTCCCTTTATAAAAAGATATTCATTTGTGTAGAGAATATAAATTGCCCGTAAATAATTTAATATATCTTATGTGCTAATCTAAGTCTGGCAAATTTTGTTACTGCTTGAAAAGGATAAACTTCTGATTACAATGAAGGAATTTTTGTAATACCCTACTACCTATGCTAAGAACGCAAGCAATCAACTCTGTTCGGCAAAAACTTAAATAACAACTAAACTTGAGCAGAATTCCTTTCTTTGGAGGCATCGGCGTACTACGATCCGCTTACTAAAACTTTCCACTTTATTAAAAGTTTTCATGGAGATAAAAGACTTGCCCCTGCAGTGCTACATTATCTTGGATTTCACAATAAGATTGCAATTACGCACAGGAAGCAGTAATTAATAGTTGTCTCCTTTCAACACAATAAAATGCAAAAGGCCCCGTCACTTAATTCAAATACTGATTTAGTAGAACGAATAGGTTGCGAAGAAAAATATTGCAACTGCTATTTATTCTAATTAAACGCCCCGGTAATTTGTGTTATTTGTATCCATGAATTTCTTATAACATATATGATAATGTACGTTCTTACAGATGTAAGTGACAGTTACCTACACCACGCAATTTACATTCCAATTCGCGTATATAAATTCATAACAAAAGGATTACTATGGGTATTAACGTACACGTTTTTTTCTATTTCGCACATGCTCTAGAAAGTTACTGCCAGGTAGGTACATGCACCTACCTGAGCAATTAATTACGAACATACTTAAAATTATCTCATGTACGGTAAATAACATAACTAAGAAGTGCAAATACGTGGGATAGTAAACGCAGGGTGTTTCAAAATAGACGTCCGTGTGTGAATAGGAGCTACGACATATTTAGGATTCAGTTTTCTTTCAAATGACCCCAGAAAAAGAAACCCAATGGATTCAGATCCGATGATCTAGGAGGCCATGATATGGGTCTATCTCTTCCAATCCACCTCTAAGGGAAATTTTCATTCAGGAAATTTCTCACTTGTATTCCATAATGTGACGGTACACCATCATGTTGGAACAAACAATTTAATCTAACTGCTAATGGAACTTCATCGAGCAGTAGCAGTGTTAACTTTTCATTTAGAAATTGAAATTACAAGGCTGAATTAAGTCGGTAAGGTAGAAAGTGTAGACTAATTATATTAAGATTTAATAACCTGGTCCAAATGTTTATTGGCCATCGTTTTGAATAAGATCTTTTGCATATTAAGTAAGGGTTTTCATCCCTCCATTCATGCAGGTTGGGTATTTATGATACCCATCTCAGTAAATATTCATTCATTAGTCCACAGAACCTTTTCAATTAAATATAGATCATTATTTACGTTATGCAACAATAATCTACAAAAATCGACTTGAAACTCGCCTACATGGATGCTCCTTAATAATCTGTGAATTGTATCTATTTGGAAATTAGTTTGGTCTTATACTTGGTTCCGCCTCAACAAAATCAAGAATTTACTTTTCTTCTTTAACGCTTAATGTAGGTTAACTTCCCCCCTGATTGTTTTAAAGATTTAAATTGCATGTTTCCAGTAATCTTTGTTCTACACGTCTTATAGTTTTTGCATCAGTGTGCCAACGATTTAGAAAGCTTTCCGCATATGCCCTAGCCGCACAAGGGACATCGTCATTACCCGCATTTAATACTTTAAACGCCTCAACGTAATCAATAGTATCGATCCATTTTAAACACAAAAAGCAGAAGAAAATGAAACTAATGATACTTATCAATATAACAGAAGGTTTCATAAATTTTTAACGTCGCCGTAGCCACCTAGCTGAATTATGTTACACAACTGGAGTGATCATGCGATAAAACTTATTATTTATTTTTTATCAATAACTCGATAACGAAAGACAATCGGAAAAATGTGCACTTTTAGTTTCTGATTGTTTTAGCACCCTGAATCAAGGCCCAAAAGAACGGACGTCAATTGTGAATCACCGTGCAATGGATCCTTTAATTGGGAATCGGAAGCAGCGTGGCGGACCAGCGCGAGTACTGGTCAAACAGTATTAAAAGTTAAGGAACGACCCGTGCGGTGCCCATTTAAATGGATGACCGACATCTTCCCTCTAATGCTACAACCCGTGGTTCTTAGGAGAGTACCTAAAACCGTCGGTCCCACTGGGTTAGTGGGTCACGTCACTAACTACCTCCAACAGGGTTAAAGTGGCAGCGGGGTGCGGAACTGCCTTCGGGTCTCCCCGTAATCGTTTCCCATAGGCAATTTATTTATTCATTTTATTGGGAATGTTTAAACTAATAAATAAATATTGTATTTTACATAGAAATTCATTTCTTTAAAAAGTATTTGGTAGTTCACACTTTCTCGTTAACATTTTCTGGTGCGTATGCATTTAAATTTCCTTGAAACCTTTTTAGTTTAGATGGATAACTGTAGAAAAGTAAATAATGATTAAATGATACCGTAGAATTCTTTTTAATAATTTTGTATTTCTTTCATTTATTATTTTATTTTGTATTTCTGTTAATTAAAGCTTATCATTCGTCCTACCAATTTCTATTATTTTTATAACATATCCCATTTGCTTTGATATATCTTCTGATATGTTAGTTGGATTCGAATATCTGTTGCTGATGTTGTTCTCAGACGTATGATAGTGTTATTGCTCTATAAATTGTATACGTCTTAAAATTGTTACCATTGATTAATCAGGACAGAGTCGGCAACTTCTATATACATTCTTGTAGATTAGAATTGCGAAAGAGACAGATTCCATTATATTTAACAGACGTAAAAGTAATTTATACGTTATGAAACCGCCGATAGCGACGCTACTGGCTTGTACCTCTCTGCCTACTACTTTACATCAGTAAAACTGACAATAAAACTATTAAATGAGAAGAAGCAGTGAGCGGGACGCCGTAAGGTGCGAACTGCAAGCAGAGAGTGAAATAGCATTCTCTAGTATCCAAGTCACGAAAGCTCTAACGCGTAATCTTATTTGTTACAATGAGTCTGAGAGATCACTGGAATCCAGACATATCTTAGAACGCGATATGAAACCGCACTGCTGCTTGTACTGGACAAATTAACTGTATGTGCAGTATAGCGATTCTTTGATTTGCAAAGCTAATTTCGTTTTCGTATCTTGGCAGTTCTCTGGCTTCATGCAACAGGCGTATTTTCCAGAATTCAAACATTTGTTATTGACATATAGAAACTCCGTAACTGTAAGTTCACACTCTGTTTCACCATTAACGTGTTACAGGAATTCTGCCATATGTTACTGTAACGTATATAAAATGTTATCTCTGCATCATTTCAATGGAAGTAGTTATTATTACGATTATTTCTAATAAAACACAGCAGAAAAACCTGAAAATTATGTATTAATAGATGGTTCTATGGATTTTCTTGGCAAGTATATGCAGTAGGACATGAAATACTAGACTTCAGATATTGCCCATTCAAAAAATAACAGATTACATACAATATTATCCACTAGCGTATTTAGCCTTAGAAATTAAAAATGTATTGAAAATAACACTCTAAAATTAAGGAAAACTGACCACTGAAAATGTTATTCTTCAGAATTAGTATGTTACAGCAAAAATTTAAAGTATCTTACATAAGAAATTTATAATAATTATTAGAAACCCTATTCCACTTTGTCGCTATACAAAAAAACGAAGGAATCAATCACAAATGAATTTTTTGACGTTTTAAAATTCAGAACTCTACTAAAAATCGCATAGTTGGTTATTACCTTTATCCCTCCTTCTACAGATGGAATTAAATTGTCTTAAGGGGCCCATTTTGAAACATCATAGATATATTGTGTCAACATGTACATATTTGCAGTTTTAATAAACTTTAGACCTATTTTTCGTTATCAGTAATAACTATTTTAATGGCATCTCAGAAAACTCCTTAATTTTTAAATCTACCTCTTGCTGAGAATTTCATGTAAGAGCGCAGTTTGTAATCTGCAACCGACAGGAACGAATGTTTTCTATTAAGTTTATGCTATGCAATTATGATACGAGAACAGTAGCACCAGTGTTTTTTTAGATAGTTAATATTTAAAACGTGTATATTTCGCCAATTAAATATATTAACAAGATGTAAAATTTTCTCTCACTTGGAATTAACTGATTTATTTATATAAAATACAGAATTAACACGATCAAATTGATTGTGGTGTCCAAAAACAAGTAGCGAAAGCGAAACATGTAACCTGACTGGAATGAGCAATCAGATTATATCATGTCTAAAAGGTCATACATATACAGCATCCAACTAAATATATTCTGGAAATAATGCTATTCATAAGTTGGGGAACGCGACAAACTGTATTTTTTTATTACAAATAATTTATAAGGAAGCAATATATGCAGGAAATTGGTGATCTGTTGTGGAGTTTGTTTAATGACTTTTTTGCATATACACACATGTAATGTACAACAGTCGATATAAAAACATTCAAGCTTTTTTTTCTAAATTATCAGAAATATTTATAGGTTATAAATTGAAAAAATATTAGTAATGTTAACATATTTTACTAGTTTTTTGTTGTTTTATACATATTTAGACTTAATACACGCCATTTTTAAAAGCATACTATTCTGTAGTTAACGAAACAGCACACTGGATGTTAGTTTTAAATTTGGCTCTAGTCTTCTATTCCAAAACGGTAAATTTAAGAGCCCAATTTGCTTATTCATTAAAGGTGTGTTTTTAATAGACTATATTTACCAGACGTGTTCTGTTTCCCTAACAAGAACTGTAAACTTAAAAAAAAGAATGTAAACGAAGTAAGGCAAGAAATAATTAATAAATATTCATGCTGTTTATTTTTCCTAAATTCCATCTATAGTTATTTTATTTTGCAGATACAGATCTTTATGTCTGGATAGTATAAAACTGTGTAAAGTATACAAAGTGAGTCTGCTCAGTCGTAGCAGTTTGATATTTCGCTTATATGAAATGTTAGAAAAATATTTTTAGACACATACCTAGAGAATGCTCTCAATTTGTAACGACTATAACAAAAAGTTCTCTGTGGCCCTCCATTTTTTTGAAATCATTACTTAAACGTTTTCCTAAAATATTTAACTAAATGTAGTGAATTTAGTATGTGAGTTCAAATTAGTACTATATTAACGTAAAATAAAAAATAAAACAAAGAAACATATAGCGGACATCATATACCACCAAAACAGAGTTGCGTCGATACTGTCTTCCCAGATATTTTTAAATACGGCTTTTCGCATTTACAGATAAGTTTGTATTAACTGTTATCGATTGCAGTGCTTAGGGGGTTAATGTGCTTTATTTAAATTTTCATAATAGCCTAATTCGCAAAGTACTAGTTA
Organism: Limonius californicus; assembly: GCA_014611495.1. Taxonomy (NCBI): domain Eukaryota; kingdom Metazoa; phylum Arthropoda; class Insecta; order Coleoptera; family Elateridae; genus Limonius; species Limonius californicus. The sequence continues at coordinate 11,698 of JABXWE010028797.1, read as the reverse complement.
CTATTATATGTACTAATGACATTGCACAATAAAGAGACTCAATCCGGAGTGTTATCTTGAAGCGCTAGGTTGTCACGCGAGAAATCTGGTTTCGTTAATTTTTTGATTTTTATATTTAATGTTTTGGTAATGCTATTGGTATTAACAATCCCTTTCTTAATCTTCTTCTTCTTCTGTGTATAGGCCAATGGCCTGTTAATAACCTGCAATGTAGTAGGTTCTATGAGTCTTCTGTGCATGTATACCGGATAGGAGGCTAAACTAACCCGTCGAACAGGGAAGAGAATTCCACTACACGGTTTACGATTTTTGAAGATGCTCGTACGACAACTAGGAACGACGGCTTTGCGTGCCCTTCGACGCACGTCGTTTCCTAATCTAGTTCTTATTTTATATGTCAATAATAAACGTGCCAACTCTTACAACTAGTAGGGTTTGAAGAACATTTGGCAAATGGTACAATAAAACAATTTGCTTAAGCCCAAGCTTAAAGTTGCCTGCTTGGGTCGGCACCCCCCACCCGCACTGCTGAAGGGTGCTGCCTCGGCAGGCTATTTATTTCATGTATTTTGACCAGTCTGTAAACAGATTCCATACAAGAAAAAACGTTCCTTCCCAAAATATTAATGGGAAGGTGGTCCTTCGAGTGCAAAACAAATCAAGTGTCTGGTGATCTAAAATATATAATATCACACCATAGTTTTTACCAAATAAACAATATTAGATAAAAAAAACAAATTGCTAATCCCTCCAGCGTTAATAAAATACTAAATTAATAAAATAAAATATTTTTAAAATTGCACCCCCCGAATATCGAAACCAGAATTTCAGTGTTTTGTTTTTTAAAGAATCATGGAGTTGCCAAAGTTCCCAACCTACACAGCTTATCCGGTTTACTACATTTTGTGTTATACAGGGGTCTAACGTGCTATGCCCTTGAAAAATCCCATATCTCAGCTACAACCAGGGAATATAAATACTAAGGCGCCACATACCCTAGGAAAAGGTAGTGCTCATGAGTCGAACCTAAGCGACTTTGGTAGAATAACTCCTAAGCCCTTCGGCAACTACTCTACCGCGGTCAGCTTAAACGTCGCTTTAAGAATAGCAACACTATCTTAGACAGAGATTGGATGGTGCCATAAACATTTAAAATAAGAACATGCTAAATGCACATTTTTTCCAAAAAGGTTATAGGGAAACTATTATAGAAGAAGGAGCAGAATAAAATTCTATTTTTTTTAATAAAATAATTCCGTAAGCAAACTCGAGTTCAGATAATAATATGGTTTAATAATAACACTTAAGAACCGATTAGAGGCTCCTGAATAACAACAAAAGTCGAGCAAGTCCATTCACGTCCGTTTGGAGATATGAAATGTCTCCGTATTGACTATCGTCAACAACAAAGTACATCTTACTTCAAGACAAAAATGTGCATATCAAAATCATATGACTTAATAAGCTTAAATTTTTCATTTAACTTTGAGAAAGCTCTACTCAGATAAAAAGACATCTTTTTTTTCAATCATCGTTACAGTAGTTTAACAGTATTTTAAATAGTTGTGCCGGGGTTTGTGATTAAAACACTCTATTGATGAGTTGTTCAATTATGCCAAAAAATCACAATCTCGAACGCCTTCATGACATGTCATTTATCTTGCCAATTGCAACACATTCAAATTGCCTCCGCAGAAATTAACAATTTGCAGTCACTATTGAAAGCTTAGTAACGACTCCACATTTCATTTTCATTCTGGTTACTATTGAATACAACTCGTTATTAATATTTGCGATTGCTAAAAGATTAACTCAATCGAAAGTGTAATAGTTTATGACACAGTTTATAACAAAATTGAGAATATGCCTCCTAAACTACAGATATAAATTTTTTCATGTTGCACATGTGTTACTAATTTATGTTATGGCAATTTTACACAAAACAAAATATTTAATAAAGTTGTTATATGCCATTTGATAATTTTATTTACTCGCTTTGACGTGAAACTTCCTCTAAATGTAGTTTGAGAAATTAGATGTTGGCGGCAATAATGAGTCAAAAAGTTAATAAAAATTAAAGTCGTTAGTTTCCAAAAACCGGTCTAGAAAAACTGCAGCAGATGATGAATTATCGCAAGGTAAGCAATAAGAAATATTAATAGCATGTCAACTACGTACAAACAAATAATAAGTTTTTCGCATACATAAATTCCAATTATATTTATTACCGTTTTTTTATAATAAAGAGACGTTATTATATCACAGCTTGAAAAGGTTATAAAGTGAATAACCCAGGAAATCTTCTGGTTTGCATAAAAATAATATTTGGCGCCACTACTAATTTAATTAATTCCACGAAATTAGATATGTTAATAACAGATACCTATCTCGTGCTACAAAAAAAGTATACTTAATTAAATGCTATTGTGAACGGTCTTCGAAATTAAGTCAAATGGTTAACTCAGCTGCCAACGAACGCTATCTAAAGGATAACTTGACTGACGTTTATTAAACCAGGGCTGGATTTAAGGCGGGATAGTCTACGTAATTGCTTGGAGGGTTTTGCTTCAATTAAAAAATAATGTAAGAGAACAGAAAAATGACAAGAGAATGCATTCCTTAATAACTTCTTCTCGTAGATCAGTAATTAAATACCTAATATATACCTATAGTGTATGTAGATACTTCTTGGCGTTTAACATATTATGAGAAGTTGATATTTTAAAGATGCCATTGGCAAACTGTGTAAAAATTAAAAAATATTTATTTTTACGAAGTAAATCTTAACATGATACTTCTAACAGTTATAGGATTTAGTAAAAGCGAGTAAACGAAAAATAGTTTTAATGGAAAAATTATTGAACTAGATAATATATTCCAAATGTGTGGTGGTAGTTCCGTTGACAAAGCGCGAAATTTCTGCGCAAAATTCAAATATGGCTTGAGTTCGATTTTCCAGTATTACCACGGCAGCATATAGAAATCTTGTGCCGCAACCCACAACACACAATTCTCCAACTTAGTTGCCACCGCGGGCAACGCTAAAACCCTTTTCGGGAATTTCTGTCGTAGGAATTCGACGTTAAACTGTAGGTCTCCTGTGTTTTTATCTTAGCATTGCCAAGAAGCACGTGGCATTGAAGCAGTCGGTGCCCAGCAGTAGGATGAAAAACAAGGTTGTTGCAATGTAAATTTCTTAAGGTGTAGAGAGATATAGGCGAAAATGCTTTTTAATTTTAGAAAATAGATAATGCAGAGTTTAGGTATTTGTTTAAAATATGAAAATTACAACGTTCAGCATTTATTAATAACTACAATTATGCCCTATTAGAACAATTAGTACAAACAGAAGTTTCACTTACACAAAATGTTATTATTTATTACAATTCTAAGTAAAGGTTAAGAAACACCAAATTTCATAAAGATCAGAGATTGCATACTATCAATTTAACACTGACAGCTGTCAAACTTCAACTATAGACATGTTAATAAACACTAATCCCCACTTCAGGGTACCTAACACGGTAATTCTAATTTATTTGTTTTTTTTATGGTACATTATTTATCATGCGTTCATGTATCACTACTGTAAGCGCCAAGTTCTCACATTGCAAACCCGGTTTCAACACCCAGGCGTTGCCATTTTTTTGTGTATTTAAATTTAGTTTCTTTGTTGATGTTGGCAGTCTTAACAATTCATTCTTTACCTAATATTGTTTATTTAAAAAAATAATTTCACTAATTTTACCATTTGCAAATACTTTGTTAAACCCTACTAATATGGTTCGAGAATTGGAACGTTTGGTATTAACAAATATAATAAAACTAGATTATCAAAGCAATTGTCAATATCGCTAACATTAACAAAAACTTTACTTAATAGAAAAAAAATAAAAGTATCGCCGCTCGGGAATCGAAACCGGACTTGAAAACCTGGCGCTTCGACACATCGGTCCATTCAGTCGCTTTGTAGAGAGAAGTCATTGATATATATGTATACAGGGTGTCCGGTAAAATGTGGGTATTCTCCCGGATATGAAAAAAACACGTGAAAAGGATACTACAAGTTCATATAAACTTTTTTCGTATAGGTCTCCTCTTCGGAGATATGGGCTTCCAAGGAACTCCAGTGGAATCAAGTTTAGTACACATAATTATTGAACCACCAGGTATATTCCAATTTTTTTTTAATATGATGAGTACCAGGTCAGACCCTTCAAATTACTATCCCAGAAAGTGTTGTGAATTACTCACAGCTGCAGGGACGGATTAGCTGTGACACTCATAACCCCTTTTTTACGCCCTGTATGATAAGAACTTTGGACAACGTTTTTTACATACCTTTAACTACTGACTAAAAATTAAGTACTCTTGATTCATGTCGCTAATCCTAACCGTTTTCGAAAAAACGTAATTTTATTAACATCATATATTTCGCGTATTTCGATAAAAGATACATCTTTGTTGCTATCACATGTTCAACCTTCAACCTTATGATAAAAAAATTCCATACAAAATTAAGGTTTAACTCTTTAGTTGAAAACGTCTAATTCTGTGAATTGCAGTTCGACCTAGGTTCGCAAAAAATGTGCGTTTTATTTTATCGGCACCAAAAACAAAGTATTGTTGTTGCAAACGTTGCTAGGTACGAAAGAAATAAATATCCTGCATAAATGCTGTAGATGACACTCCTTCAACGACCACTCGAAAATTATCAACGTAGCTTAATACGTCGAACACAATAGTACATGAGGTTCTCAAGAACAGCTGTTATATCCATATCGTTTGCAAAAAGTGCATGAACTGATTCCTGAAGATTTTCCCCGTAGAATGCTGTTTGCAAACTGGCTATTGGATCAGCAACGAAATAATGTAAACTTCATTAGCACTATTCTCTTCACGGATGAAGCAGGGTTTACCAAAAATGGTACCATGAATTTACACAACTTACATGTATGGGCTAATGAAAATCCTCATGCAACTAGTGTTTCGCATCATCAACATCAGTTCCAAACAATTAATGTCTGGGCAGGAATTATTACTTAATTTTTAGTCAGTAGTTAAAGGTAAGTAAAAAGGGCATAAAAAAATGAGGTCATGAGTGTCACAGCTAGTCCGTTCCTGCAGCTGTGAGTAATTCACAACACTTTCTGGAATAGTAATTTGAAGGGTCTTACCTGGTAATACACCATATTAAAAAAAAATTGGAATATACCTGGTGGTTCAATAATTATGTGTAATAAACTTGATTCCATTGGAGCTCTTTGGGAGCCCATATCTCCGAAGAGGAGGCCTATATGAAAAAAGTTTATGTGAACTTGTAGTATTCTTTTCACGTGTTTTTTTCTCATATCCGGGAGATTTCCCACATTTTCCCGGACACCCTGTATAATATTGGTACTCAGTGCATTGGGATCTTTAATTATTTTAAAAATTGACTTACATGAACAAATTAACACTCTAATGACTGCGCCCTATAACAGTTTTTAAATGGAAAATGCCGCATTTAAAAGTATCTGGAAAGACAGTATGGACGCAACTCTGTTTTGCTGGTATTGTATGTGTCTGTTTTATTTTCTATTTTACGTTAATACCGCACTAATTTGAACTCACAGACTAAATCCACATTTACTTTAATATTTCAGTAGAATTCTTAGAGCAAACAATTTTTATAAAAATTGAGTGCTACTGTAAGCAATGTTCTAAGCAGCACTACACGTTTTGATTATTAGAAAATAAACAGTAGCTTCTATAAGATAGTTAAGCTCGTCGAAGTAGCCAAAAATATTTTATATAGTGCCTGTACACAGAGTGCAGTGCCTATTACAATCTGTCAAGAAATAATTTTTCTTATATTTCAAATAACCGAGCTATAAACCGGATTCATCTTAATCGGGTGTTTCAAAATTGCACAACACTATTCTAGATAGTTGATCGTTACCTTAAAATAAACTGTAAAATGTATATAAACATATGCTCGAAACTTAATTAAAGGTTTTAATAATAAAACACCCAATCAAATGTTCCAAGTGGCCCCCGCTTTGTTGAGCATGACGAATCTGCGGTTCTATGGCACTTCTTATGGCATTAAGACTATCCTTGATAGTTGCTGCAGCTTACACAATTCGATGTCTTATTTATTTTTGTATACGAGCGGGCGCAGAGTAAAGCAAACTTCATCCAACCTCATAGAAAATAGTCTAAATGTGTTAGACCAGGCGATCATGGTGGCCATTGAACGAGTGCATTCCCAGCAATTCACGGATTATCGGGTTTACTATGTTTATATAAACGTTTCTGTTTATTTTTACCTACAGAACATGAACCTAGAAGAGTGTACTGAATTTTGGAATACCATGTATATACACAAAAATCCAATGCAAAGCATCGTATATACTTTTTATTATCGAATACCAGTTTTTAGCATTATAGTAAAATATTTACATCTATATTCAGGTTACATAAATATAGTTGTTATTTAAAAAATAACTTCTTAAATTTCATGTAGTATTCGTTATACGATTAGTAACTGGTTTCACGGATAATTAAACAGTAGCTTGAAAACTGCTTTCTTAATTAATTTTGCGCGCGTCATGATAACACTGATCAACTTGCTCGATAGTTGAATTGAAACTCAATGGTTCAGTCAACCATGCAACTGGATATTATTTTACTTAACTAATTGCAACTAATTGAGTAAATAATTTGTGTGGACTTTTGAAAGATTAAGTTTTTGCATATTTGCCGAATAGTATTTTAACACTTAAAACAAAAACACTTCTAGCTAGCCCGGTTTAAAATAGTTGTAGCAAATTACGGGTAGAATTTAGCTATAAAACAACCAAAACGCCACTTAAAACGTAATGCATTAAAAGCATAAGTTGTTCTTTCCTTAAAGGCATATCATTACATGCTGGAAAATGGTACACAAATGAAATAAAAGATGCACTTTCTAGAACTACTTTATTATATTATTATGGATATTATGAGTCTCGTTTTCGACATAAACTGGCGAAGCTGCCCCGCAAAGTAAATATAATGGCCACTATGAAAGTAAAATGGGTTGATGGAATATGCTCTTTTGGCACAGATTCAGGAGTTAATGGGGATCCACAAAACCTGCTGTTAACTAAAGAACTGTTGCAATGATAAATATACTGCCAGATACAACTAGAAATAGAACAAGGAGTGGAAAGTTAGAGGAAATAATTAAAGTTCGTAATTTAATCGAACATAAATAATTGATTATATCATTTTGTAGCAATCGTCATTAAATGTTTCTAGTGCTGAGGTGTTTGTATTTTTTTACAAAACGTTTGCTCTTTAAGCTATAATAACGTTGTTAAAATACGTAATTATAAAAAACGATTAGAAACCTCAATACGGCCTAATATACACCCACATGCTGTTATACAATTTCCACCCACCCACACACCACCATACCGACACTGTTAGCTATTAATACAAGGAATAAGATGGATAACATGAACTTTTGCGACAGTATTAAACAGCACTTCAGTTCAGAATTAACTCATGAAATTCCTAAAATCTTAATAATACAATTAGAATGATTCTAAAGAACAGAATTTTCTTAAATCTGATCCAAAACGTAGAATTTCCGGTACTACTATCTTGAAAAATGTTTACTTTCATAATAGCTATATGGCAAGTTTTCTGACACGCCAGGACATTTACCATTCTTAATAGAATCTGAACATACACTACAGATTACGAAAAATTTCTTTAAGCGCTATTCCTCGCTTTTCGCTATTCCTCGCTTTTCGCTATTCCTTTTTTTTACTTTTACATACATCAGAGATACCTGGTCGATAGATTGTCGAAAAATAAAATAACATTTACTTGTAGAGGACTAATTTTGAAGGAGGAAAAGCAACGCCCAAGAAAACTGTACAAAGCAAATCATAGGATGAGGGAAACATTATCCCAAATAGACAATACGCAACATCGAAAAAACTAAAAAAGTAATATATCGAAAAATAAAAAGTAAGTTCCCACTAAGAGATAAACTTGTCTTAAAAAATTATATTGTCATTTCAGAAAATAATAAACGTAATATATTACTAAATACAAGTAATTTGTATGATCAAAGACATGATAAGTAAAATAAAGCAAGAAAAATGGCAAAAAAGCACAAAAAGGAAAAAAAAAACGTAAAAAAACAGTAAGAAGTTATGAACCATTACACAGGACAAAAACGTAGGAACAAGAACAGGAAATCTCTATTACGAGGCAACAAAAATTTGCCATATACTTACTCGAAACGGGTATTTCAACAACAAATACACTAAAAAGGCAAAAAAATAGAAAATTGCTGTACAAGCACAGAAAATGAAATTTTCAATATACTGCAATACTGCACAATTTTTAGGTATAAAGGACACTCTAAAATCGCAATATAACAGAAAAGTTCTTTCACAAAGTAGAAATTCTTATAAACTCCTAGACAAAAGAACACTATACCGGGCGACCAAGAGATGAGGTGACAGTATGTAACCTTTTTGTTTTTTAACCTATTATTTTGAAATTCTAAATTAAGATATATCTTCTAAATGCGCAACTTTAGGCATTATTTAACCTTAGTTTGGAATTCTAGTTTAGTCGGAGGTAAGGGCAAGTAAAAAAAAAGTTATAGCCGTTTCAAAAAGGAAAAGTTCTCTTTTTTAATTTTATTAATTATCTTCTTGCCACAATGACATTTTTAAACAAATTAATAAAAATCAACACTTAAAGTTGATAGTTCCATTGTTTTCAAACCCAACTTTAAAAAATTCATTAGGAATGTTATTAAAGGGCATTTATACTTTTTACTAAACAATTGAATATTTCGGCCATTCGAACTGAAATGTCATTGTGCGACATTTCAATGTATTGCAAATTTTATGACGAATTAAGATTATCACAAAAAGTGAAGGTAGTTGTAGTTAATAAAAAGGTTATATCTTAGTTTTAAATTTCCAAATAGTAGGTTTAGAAACAGAAAAGTTACATGCTGTTATCTCATTTCGTGGTCACTCGGTGTGCATAAAACTAAAAAGCAAAAAAATATATACATAGAAACTAGCTAGAAAAGGACAAAAATATGAAATTGCAAGAAGTATGAAGCATACAAAAAACTTAAAATTAAATTAGTAGAAAATCACGATAAAAAGGCAAAAATCATCATATTTTCTCAAAAGAGGAGCATTAGAGACGTACAAGAACGTAGAGAAACGCAATGGAAAATGCTATAAAAATCAATAACAATAAGAAATTTTTATATTATACAGACTCTGGAACAAATTTGGAAAAGGGTCTGCCCTAAATGTTCCTCTATACAGGGTGGTCCAGATTTATTTCGGGAAACTTCACCAACGTGTTCCAATAACCAAATTAATGTAGAAAGTTTATATAAACGTGGGTCCATAAATGCTTCCTAACGGAGATATCGAATCTTAAAGTGTTATGCAATAATACATATGTTTTACATTGCACAGTCTCCCTTTATCTAAAATTTTTAAAATCGTAAAACAAATAGGCGTGGATAGTGTTGATAATGAAAGCGTGCAGTGAAAAACAAGTGATTAATTAATCTGTCAAAAATTATACAGTTTACTGTGTTTACTGATTTGAAAAGTGCTTGTGATACAGTTACCACTATGCCCATGATATTTAGTAATGAAAAATACGCAGATATTCATTTTGTGTATGGATTCTGTAACGGCAATGCCGAAGCATCAGTGCGTGAATATCAAAGGCGTTTCCCAAATAGAAGACTTCCAGATTCTCAAGTTTTCGTCGATACTCACCGGCGTTTTCGCGAATTAGGTTTGCGGACTAATAACGAACAAAACAGAAATGACAACCCAATACTAAGAAGAATTACTAACCGTATTCTTCAAGCATTCAATGAAAATCCACGACTCAGTTCTCGCAGAGCGGCTCAGCAACTTAATGTATCAAAATCAAGAGTGTTACGAACATTACATGCACATCATAGAAAATCATATCATTTTCAACCTGTACAAAATTTACATCCTGGTGATGCAGAAACAAGGTTGATCTTTTGTGAGTGGATTTTACATCAGGTAGAAAATAATCATGAATTTTTACATAAAATACTTTGGACAGATGAAGCTACATCCACGAGAACCGGAATAGTTAATTATCACAATCTTCATGTTTGGGCACATGAAAATCTGCATGAGACTTGACCACGCAATTTTCAAAATGAATTTAGTGTTAATGTTTGGCTCGGTGTCTTACATAATAACATTTATGGTCCATACTTCTTACCGCCAAGAATAAATTCGGCTTTATTTCGTGAGTTTCTTCATACAAATTTCAGCGATGTCCTTGATGAAATGCCCATTCACTTTAGAATAGATAGCTGGGTACAACTAGACGGCGCTCCAGCGCATTTTGGATTACAAGTATGTGAATGGTTAAATACAAATTATCCACAGCGTTGGATTGGTCGTTCAGGACCAGTAACCTGGCCCCCAAGATCGCCAGACCTCACCCTGCTCGATTGTTATGTTTGGGGAAAGTTAAAAGATAAAGTATATGCAACGCCTGTTAATATAAGGGAAGAATTAAGTTTAAGAATTGAAGAGGCTTGTAATGAGATGAGGCAGAATCCTTTGGAAATATCTACCGCGATTGATTCACTGATTCGACGTTGTAGGAAATGTATCGAGGTTGGCGGATTACAGTTTGAATATCTACATTATTAATGCTGCTATTTCATATTGTAATATCAACCTTGTAATGATAGTTAAATAATAAATTCTGTTCTTTGGCATTCTTTTATTAAAACCTTAAGATGCGATATCTCCGTTAGGAAGCATTTAAGGACCCACGTTTATATAAACTTTTTACATTAATTTGGTTATTGGAACACGCTGGTGAAGTTTCCCGAAATAAATCTGGACCACCCTGTATACATAGAACAAGCCCTAGGAACATGGTACAAAAATCTACTCTTTGCAGGTGACAAAGTCAAATTTGCGCAAGATCAAGACGACATGGAGTACATGCTCCGAAAACTAAAAGAAGAATTCGACAAATGGGGTTTAACAATTAACTTCAAAAAAAAAACGAATATCTATGTATTGGAAGAGAGGCAAACAATTTATATATAGACGGACAGGAAGTTAAAACACTGTAACAACTTTAAATACCTAGGTACAAACATCAGCTTCACAGGCATGTACGAAAGAGATATTTCTTCAAGAATTGCAATGAGCAAAATGGCCACGAAATCTTTACATGGAATATTATGGAATGAAAATATAAGTCAAGGAACGAAACTACACATCTTCCATAGTATTGTTGAAAGTATAGTCCTGTACTGCGCGGAAATGTGGCCGTAAACACAGACCAGTAGAAATAAAATACGGACAGTAGAGCTAGATTATATGAGAAGATACCTGAAAGTATCTAGAAGAGACAGAATAAGAACAGAGGAGATTTGGAAAAGAATGGGGGGAGCACAATCCATTACCAAAACCTTAGAAAATAGAGCATCAAAACAATGGTATGGACACGTAAAGAAAATGCCAGAACAACGTTGGCCAAGAAAAGTTACCGAATGGGCTCCATTTGGCAGAAGAAAAAGAGGAAGACCAGCTTTAAGTTGGGAAATATATATAAAATCAATAATGGCCGAAAAAGGGCTAAGAGAAGGAGACTGGGGAAA
>JABXWE010028796.1:0-28830 GCA_014611495.1 Limonius californicus | reverse complement strand
AAACCTTGTAAGTCTGTTCGTTACGAGGCAAGGTTTTAGGATAGCACTTGAACAACCGTTTTGAGGAAAATAACTCTACTGTTGAATAAAGATGATATGAACAGTTTCCAGTATGGGAAAGTCCAGGGAGGCAGTCGCTTCCACTTATTATTTATTTCACGCACGCGTCCGCCTCCGGGGTATGGATATAAAAACCGCTCGTTCGTTTAGCAACTTGGATAATTATATATTTTATAGCGAAATTCAAACAAATTGATGTATCGCGTTGCAGAGGACTAGCTATAAGTGCATACTTTCGTTGAATGTCCGTGGTAGTGGTAGAAGAGTGACCTGCTTTTGTGTGAATATATTTGCATACTTATGTTAAATTATCGTGCAAATGCCAATGACATGTGTCGTGTATTATAGGTATAGTTAAAATAACTAAGTTGCACGATTATAATGTAATTCGAAGATTATTAGATAGACAAATTTGTCTAACATTACTTCAGTTTAAACCTACACTTGGATATTATATACTAGGTATTTATAGTATATTGTAGACAGAATATAAATGTGGGATACAAAAATAACGTGTGCCTGAGTTTCTCAACTATTGTTATCGAAGTATTTAGCACGGTTTCTAGTTTAATGCTTTGATTGAGCATATCGTAACGCTGTCACTTTTTGAAACTATCGACAGATCGTTAATTAATACAAGATTGCACATTGGTACGAGTCCGTAACGCGTACTATTTTTTAAACAATTACTGGGTCTGGATTTCTCTTGTTCTGTTTCATTTTCGTAAAAACACTACTACTAAGTAGTAGGCATTCTTCTGTTGTACAAATAATTACTTTATCTTGAGACTGCGTACAAACTTTCTCGACTATTTTTCATAATATGCAGTCCACCGTAACTATTCAGTATACCGTGGAAATAGGTTTTCCATATGCGTAACATTGCATTAATATCTACAGAAATTGCGTGCGCATCACTACATTTGCATTGTATGAACGGTTGTTTTCAAATGTGTTCTCCACAATAATAAGTTTGAGCGTTTTAATATTCTTGTATAAAAATACAAACATCTTAGAATACCAGATAAGGATTCGAAAGTGCAATAATTTGTAGAACAATAAAACAAGCGGGTGCAACATTCTCCTACGCTTAAGAGATAGAAATTTATGTTTGTCGTGTAAATGCAACATTAGCGACAGCGAGCAATACAATTGAATGTCATGCAAGAGAGTTGCAAATATTTTAACAATTTCAAGGATTTTCAAATGCATTCAATTATAATATTATTACAATATGTACTTATTTCCCAGAAAACTACAATTGCAATTGTAAATTAGAATCTATTAGAATGTAAACTGCAAATGATTAGAAGACTGAATTGCAAGTTGATGCTGGATGCCCTTTCTAGACACTGATGGGATCAGTATGGGGTGATATATGAGCGAAATGATTAGGCAGAATGCGGAATAATTAGTGAAATAAACCAAAACTGAAGGAGAAATGCCAGTTATTCATTAGCCAAAATCTATAGGTTACGAGTTCTTTAAAAATGCATGCTTCTTCATCGATTCTTGCTCAAGATTCTGACATTTGAGTTTGGAACGGGACAAGAATATTTTCTTTGGGTCACAACAAGTAATTGGAAAAGTATTCAGGTGGACGATTATTCTAATGCTTTTAAGAAGTTCCTATTTTAGACTAAGTACCCTGATGAAAATTTACCGAAGAACCCTTGAAGATCGTTGTTTTTCAGATTTCCTGAGAGCTTTTAGAAATTAATCTGCATTATTTGTTTAGGCATACGATAGATTCTTAACAATTTATTATTTATGTATAATCATTCTTTGTACAATTCTCAGTTGGCTTTGTTTTTAAAACCATTCATAAAAAATACTCGATGTCTGTTAAATCACTTTCGCTTGCCAATATATTAACTAGCCGGCACCTGTAACTATATAAGAGGAACGGAATTTGCACAGAAAATTTCAAATAAAAATTTAAATAAGCATCCTTTGTTCTAATATGCCGATTAAGTTAGACTAACAATTGTCCATACATTTTTGTTGCCCTGATTTTGAAATATGATTCGTACACGTAATTTTAATATTTTTACAATGACCTAATATTATAATTGTTCTTACATTAAGAATGCGTTTAAACTCCATAGATATAGGTATAATAATCACAGTTCCATAGGTGGCACTCGGTGGGTACTAATAATTATTCACAGTACTAATAAAATCACACAGCAATTCACTTTCTCACATGGTTCCTGCACCTTTTAACGCTGACGGGTAGTTACACCGTTAAACTCGATGGTGTATCAAGTACTTGTGAGTAGTAGAGTACTGGCTTAAGTTACCGGGTACTCCACGCGGGGTGGGGATCCAAAGTACGCTCGCTGGGCTGTCATTTTTGATTAAACAAGTGTTGCGTGTGTTGCTGCAAGGACACTCGGGAATTCCTAAACAAGATACGGTTCCGTTTGCTCCCAGGAAAGTACCGGTTTCTACGTGCCATATGTTTTATTAAAACCATTATGTAAAGAGGAAAAATGAATTAAATAAATACAATTCGGTTAGAAAGCGCTTAGCAGCTGCTACGCCTTCCAATACTGAATTTCTATCTCGATTAACTACAAAATCAGGACGTTGTATACAAATTTGGTTAATACCCACACGTTTAGTATTTATTATTTTCGTGTTCTCACAATGCTAACCTAGAAAATATAATGGTCTTTCGTTTGTTAGAACTGGGAATTGTGTTTAGCTTTTGTATCTCCACAGCTATGAAGTGTCGAGTATGCGATCCCGCCGTATGTTGCCGAGTTAATATTAATGGCCCCGGAAAACATGAACTAGAGCTGTCAAATCGTGTCAAGAGTATTCGATTCCGGGTTGATAGGATTGAAACACTCGAATACGTGGCACTTTTAAGAGTTTTGGTTATATCACATTTGTCGTGGTCTGATTATTAAATTAAAAGCTATGACTTGTAGTACGCTGTTTTAGGTTACAAATGGTAGATAGAAAAGGTGCCAAGAGCAAATATTTTAATTGTGTAATTCGTATTGCACAATATTCTCGTGTATTTAGACACAGATTTAAAATATATTCCACATTTTAACTTTTTATTAAGTTTTATTATTTTCGGGGTTGTCAGAAGGATATGCGTGATCATACTGTACTACACAAGTCATGGGGACGAGCTGCGACTATATTGGATCTAATTTTTCAATATTTGTAATGTTTTTTTTGTGAAACCCCACAGATTGCTCGTTAATCGTTATGTAAAACATTATTGAAAATCATATTTGCGTATCACAATTCATAAGACGTTTATTTAGTTATTATTTGTAATAAAAATTGTTTTCAATAGATATAAAAATAAATGTTAATATTTTTATTAGTTTATAGATTCTTTATTTGTACTCGTTCTTAGTCCTGTATAAGATCTAACAGTTTTATGTGAGGGTTACCTGTATATCATTAGGATAGAAAGCCCACTTTCAGATGCTTTCCCGCAAAAAAATAATCTCACCGACCGTAGCCAGATACAAACCCCAGCCCCTTGGATCTGTATGCAGGTGCGCTGACCACCGAGGCCGGCTAATCGACCTTGCAAAAACTGATTACAGGAAAAGTAAAAAAATCAGTATCCGTAAAGTCGCGTAACCACTGACAAACATTTCTTAGTAAACGTGTGCCAATGTTTGCAAATTCATACATGATTATTCGCTGATGCGTTGAGTAGGACTATACTGAGAAACATTTGCTTTTGATTATATGTTTCACGAGATATAGAAAAATAGCCCAACACCTCAAAATTAAAGTATTTGACCAGTTTATTCTACTAGCTAGGACATATGGGGTCAAAATTGGGCAACAAATAGTAATGTGGAAGTACTAAGGATAGCTCAACGGGTGATGGAGAGAGCAATGTTAAATATAACAAGAAAAGATAAAATCCGGAATGAAAAGATTCGATCAATCACAAAAGTGACAGATGTTGGTGTTAAAGTTGCTCAACTGAAGTGGAGTTAGCTAGAAGTGACACAAACAAATGGAACCGCAAAAAAATTGAATGCAGACCGTATGAGCATAAACGAGGAAGAGGACGTCCACCCATGCACTGGTATGACGACTTCAAACGAACGGCTGGATTAAATTGGATCCAAATCGCACAAAATCGTAATAGGTCGAAAGAGTTAAGGAAGGCCTATGTCCAAAAGTGGATTTTAAAAAACGGGCTAAGAAGAAGAAGAAGAAGATATATTTCATTTGTATTTTACAACTAAGAAGACACATAAAAAGAACACAGTTGTAGCTTGTCTCTATGTTAAAACTTTTCATTTAGTTTCAGTTTAGGAATTTTAGACCAACTTCATGTATGTGAACACCTATCCTTTATTTTTAACAAGTTGTCCATAACACGAAAATATTATTAATTTTTCTTATATTTGAATAATAATAACAGACTCAATTTCAACAGGATTTATTTACTTTTTGTGCTTTATACGTATTTCGACATTTTACATGTCATTTTTAAAAGCATTTGATATTGTAAACATTTGTAGAGCTGACAACCGGATTCGGATTTTCGGATATCCGGATTTTTTTATGCGAAGATCCGGATTTTGTGAAAGCTAAAAATCCGGTATTCGGATTTATCCGGATTTCGGATTTCTCACAGAGATTCGGATTTCTCACAGAGATCCGGATTTCGGATTTCTCACGAAGATCCGGATTTTGGATTTCTTTTTAATTTAGTTTTTAATTAAGTTTAAATTAAGAACTTAGACATAGAAAGCGATTTTACTGGAATATGCATATACCTACAAATTTTCTCCTATGTTTATCTGAATTAACTGCATATTCATACAAATTCTACATGCCAGATTAATGCAGACTGTATTTATGTAGATTTACTTAAATGTTTAAATTAATTTAATAAATAAACGCACGCAGATAAATTCAGAAAACGGATTTATGCTTAAATCCGAATATGGGATTTTTTTTTAAATCCGGATAGCGGATTATTTAGCGTAAATCCGGATATCGGATTTTTCGGATATATCCGGATATCGGATTCTTCGGATAAACCCGGATAGCGGCTTTTCCGGTTGAATCCGGATAGGGAATTTATCGGATAACGGACTTGCAAGACGGATTTTATCCGCATAGTAAAAATCTGGCGGATTCCGGATTATTCGGGTACCGGATAATTTAACATCCGAAATCCGGATATTAAAATGTAACTTATTTGACAGCACTAAACATTTGTAGTTAGGGCAACAGCACACTGGATCTTGATTTCGGACTTGACTCAGGTCTTCTATTCCAAAACTTCCAATAGTGGAGAATTTATGAGCTCCATTTGCTCATTTATTAAAGGTGTGTTTGTGAACTCGGAAGCCCACTAGTATATCCAATTTACATTTATCATCACAGAAGTGTAAAAATATTATTATATTACTTCATGTCAATGCACGATTGTGTTCGAGTAAGTGTTTAGTTAGATTTTTCACCAAAACTATACAATTTAATAAAAATACATAAACCCTAAATGCCTATTAGACCGATAGACTCATGCATAAACGCACCCAAGCACATGTTAGCAAAAACATTAAATAATATAGTTACTAGTTTAGAATACACAGTAAAATATTCAGTTAAAAATTCTTCCGAATTGATCAATAAATTGCCCAATTTAAGTTTACCGTCACAGTGCAAACTAGTTAGTTTCGATGTCACCAATGTGTTTTCACAAATACCTCCTCAAGATTGTATGCCTTTGTTAATTAATATTTTTATCAACAAAAATGTAGAATCAACCAAACAAAATAAGTTGATTCGATTATTTGATCTTTGCATTTATCTTCAGAAAAACTGTTTCCCAATGGGAAGCCGAATTTCATCACTTTTAGCTAATATATTTATGAACATCGATTTATTGAATCAAATCAATCTTCGAAAATTATATTTTGATTCCGTTACGTTGATGATATTTTAATAAGTTTTAATAGTTCCTTTGAGTTTATTGGTGATTTCCTAACGTTTATTAATACTCTGCACAAACACAACACAACAGAACAAAGCAGATGTATTTAGATTTAAAGAAAAATGAATTCCAAAGACAAATTCGAGTACTCTGTTTATAGAAAACCTGCACAAACAGATATCACAATTAAAACAGGAGAAGTTAAAATCGCCAAAGTAAAACTTGTATTTAAAACATCAGGTACATTAATATATCATGTTAATTTACGTACGTTTCGCCATAAAATTAAATGGCTTCTTCAGAATAATAACATCTGTGTATAAAAAGAAACAAAGTAAAGAATTAGATCAGCGAAAAACTATTTGTCTTTACAAAACTTACATACAAATATCACAGGAGTCATGTCACCATAAAACACATAAATTAGCAGCCTATAGGTCACTGATACATAGAGCTTTAACAGTTCCCCTAAGTAACACTGATTACACCAAAGAGATTTCGATTATTAAGCAAATTGCATACAGTAATGGGTACAACACACAACTGATAGATGCACTAATCAAAAAGAAAGATTATAAATTAGCAATCCAGAGAATATATATATTAGAAAGACCACTCTGAAAAAGTGAAATATATTTCAATTCCATAATTCGAAATTGCTAAAATTATAATCAAATCAAGTACATTTAAAGTAATTTATAAAACAACAAAAAACACTTTCAACACCTTATTCAACGCAAAAGACAGAACTAACGATTTTTTTTAAATCAGGTATTTACAAATTAAACTGTTCACATTGTAATTATGTATACATAGGTCAAACAATTAGAAATTGTGACATCAGATACAAAGAACACATACGCTCATACAAATACAAACACCCAGAAAAATCTAACTACGCTAAACACTTATTAGAACACAATCATATTGACATCAAATAATATAACATTTTTATACTTCTGTGATGATAAACGTAAATTGGATATACTCGAGGCCTTTCATATTCACATACACACTTTAACAAAAACACCTTTAATGAATGAGCAAATTGAGCTCATATATTCGCCGCTATTGCAAGTCTTGGAATAGAAGACCAGAGCCAAGTTCAAAATCAACATCCAGTGTGCTGTTACCCTAGCTACAAATGTTTACTACATTAAACGCTTTCGAAAATGACATTTGGCATGACGAAATACGTATAAAGAAAAAATTAAAATAAATACCTGTTGAAATGTCTATTATTATTATTAACAATATAAGTCATGAATTATCAAACGAAAGTGGAAGGCAACAAACAATTATCAGTAATATAAGGTTTGATGCCTTTATTTTCAATAATCGTAGAGATATTGAACAATAATGTTTCATAATTGCTATCTAGCAGCTCGTGAAATCAAAAGAATGTGAGAAGCTTAAACAGTTTTGTAAAGTTTTGAAATTTTGATTGATTAACATGTCAAAACTATTTAAAAACTTTAATCAAAGTGTTCCTCCTTTGAGAAAAAAGAATAATATTTGGTTTCCCTAGCACGGAACACCTCCTCATTACGCTCTAAATGTTGGGCATTTTGTAAATCACATGTTTGCGCATGGGTTTTATTGCTTGGCCCACTCGTTCTCCGGACCTGAACCGTTGGATTTCTTTCTTTAAGGACATTTACATTCTAGAGTTTTTACCGAACGACCAAATAATTTGGAACATTTGAGACTCAGAATTGTAGGTGAAATAAGAATACAGAGGATTTTATTAATGTAACTGAAGGATTTGTAAATAGACTTGGTTATTGCCAACAAGTAATGGTGGTCATTTTAAACATCTTCTCAAGCTATTTTATTTGTTTCTTTTTCATTGTTTTATTGTCATGTGTAATGAAACAAATTACTAAGCGTTATTGTTGAATGATTTGTTCAATATCTTTAGAATTATTCAAAATAAAGGCATCCGACCTGTATCACTGAACTCGTAAAGAAGAGTTCTACGGATCTATACAAAATATACAGGATATTCAATTTGAAATAAGAAAGTTTATATCATTTCTGGCTAAAGCGGAAGTCCTTCAAACCACATATTTTTTCCGCCATATATCGGAACCTTCATATAGAACATTTTGCCGAAATCGCGGTTGTCGTATTAGAGATATTTGCATTGTTCCATTCAATTCTGAGTGCAGCGGCATTTTAATTTTTTTACATTCATTTTGCAAATTTTGTCAAAATCGCAGTTGTAGTATTAAAGATATTTGCATGTTCCGTACTTTTGCTCAACCATGTGTATCTAATTAACTCTCTCATACTTTTGTTACATACGGGAAAGTAAACAAGTATCTGTGGATTCCATAGTTGTAGTAAAAATATGTTTTTCATAGGATTGAATAGAGACAGTACTTTAGGTATATTTATAAACGTCGAAGAACCGCTTACCTTCACGATATTTAGAACACCTAAATACATGCGGCAACTAAACTGCCATCTCTAGCAGAAACGTGAACAAAATAAAGTAACTTGGCTGAGGAGTATCCCTGGAGATAAGTGTTTCGCCAGTCAACAATAGAAGTCCAATGATGTAGCTTAGTGTAAATAAATGAGGAGTTATATGGTTAGTCCATATTACAACCAATTTTCGATAAGCAGATATTATTTAATTTTTTAACCGTATCTTGATGATGAATGATGATGATATGTCTTGCTTTATTTCCTAATATACGATGTCAATGTACTTTATTAGTTATTACCACAGCTTCAGAATGCATTTTCTTTATTTCTCTATTTCACACGTTGATATAATTTTACATACAAGATTAACAATTAGAAACAGTATGGTAAATATTAAAATATTAACGAAAACAACAATCGAGAACATAGAAGCAAAAAGTGAACAGAGGTCATCAATAAATTGTGTAGAAAGCATATGAAAAAGTCGTAGCAGACAGGAACAGTAATTGCAGCTTGCAAAACTCTACCTTAGAAGCAACTTTGACTATCTAATAAACCCTACTGGTATAGCTCAATAGGGCTTCTTCCTGTTCTTCTCTTCATCTATTTCAACACTGACTTCTTTTCTTGTCACTACACCTCGCTTTGCAGTTTTCCCTTTGCATCATTAACGATCCCTGCCCACTCTTTTCTATTTTTTGCTGTCTTCTTCCAATTCCTTATTCCGAGCACCCCTAGGTCGTTTTTAACACTATCCCCCATCTGCTTCTTGATCTTCCTTTTGTCCTACTTCCCTCAATTTTTTTTGTTAGCGTCTTTTTAACGCTTCGTGTGTCCTCCATACGTTGTACATGTCCTGCCCAGCTTAGTTAGACACCTGCTACGGATCTCGCTGGTAATGCTTGGACTTTTAAACGTTGTTTTGAGCTTGTTATGTTCATTTGATTATGCCACTCTATCTGAATTGGTCATATTCTAATCGCAGCTCGATAGGAATCAAATTTCTATTTTAATTGCCGTTCTTATGTTGATTACAGTTTTCGTTATTTTCTTAAAATTTAATTTATGAGAGGCCAATTTCGTAAAGCCTTTGAAAGTTCCCTTTGTAGGCTAGATTTGCCGATCAGAAACAATTATCGGAAATGTTTATTCTCGGAAGTCGCACGTGTTATTTCCTTCCAGAACTATTGCATCATATTTCTCCATGGGGTGTAATATTTTTGACGGACGCATGTTCGCGCTGCGTTTGGTCAGGGAGTCGACTTTAGACCTTTGCCCGACTCCGGTCGCCCTTGTCATCTACGGGGGCCATAAAGAAACAAAGTAGGCGCTAAACTTTGGGTACAGACGGACGTATTATCGACCGGGTTTTCCTTCGCGGCTCATCTGCTGAACTGAGTTTTACCGTATCGTATTTTGCCTTAGGCAAAAAGAATCTCGCCCAAGTTGGATTTAAATAAATATTAGCAGTATTAAGCTTTGGTGAATGGACAATTAAGTGTAATTGTCCTTTCGATCTATATCGGATGAAAGCGATTTAAAAACCCGTGGAAGTTGTGCTTCTTGGAGCTGTTGTTTTAATCGGCTGATCCCCGTTGGAAGCAATTTAATCTCCAGGGGTGTCGCAGCAATTATTTCGTTCCAAAGTCTCCCGAAGAACGCCGTCTACCTTTTTTTCCGGACCTGAAAACACCCCAGACTGTACCTGCATCTGGAGAACACCCAGAAATTGTGCCTGCCTCTCTCTCTACTCCATTCACCGAAAGTCAAGGTAAAGGAACTAGTGTTTTTTTGTGTTGTGAAAAAAAAACCTTTTACCCGTTAACTTGCAAAATTTTAAGTGATTGAACCTTTCTTTTTTAATGCGACAAGAAGCGGCATTCAGTCGTCGATTGTCATTTCTTTTTTTGTACTACTAATTGTAAAGGGTAATTATATATTGTGTTATTCGTGTAAACTCCGACGCCACTGGCCACGTAGTTGTTTGGAGAATTTAAATACCGTACACCAGGGGTGGCGAGTTTCTCCTCTAGTTTAATTATAAGTGCTTTAAAATTTACTGCTATTGTTGAATATTTTGTATTTGTGTGTGCATGAATTTTGCAAGCTTTCTAAACAGGAGAGAGGCACAATAAAGGTGAGTTCGATTCCCTTAAGTTGCTGGCTCCTCGGCCTTCCACGAGAACCTACAATCAGCTGTGATTTTGAAGGTGGCGCCCGTTAATTTCGACATCCCCTGTACACAACTAGAAAGATTTCCTCCCGTAAGCGATGTCCGTGAACCTCCCCTACTCTCTGAGCTAAGCTGCAGGCCTTTTTCCACCTATCCTGTTGCGGGTCGACGAAAAAGTTCGTTTGACCCGTTACAAGATTTTTCCGATGAAGATCGAAAGGACAATTACACTTAATTGTCCATGCACCAAAGCTTAACACTGCTAATATTTATTTAAATCCGACTTGGTCGAGAATCTTTTTGCCTAAGGCAAAATATGATACGGTAAAACTCAGTTTAGCAGATGAGCCGCGAAGGAAAACCCGGTCTTCGATAATACGTCCGTCGGTGCCCAAAGTTTAGCGCCTACTTTGTTTCTTTACGGCCCCTCTACATGGAAAGGGCGACCGGAGTCGGACAAAGGTGTAAGGTCGACTCCCTGACCAAACGCAGCGCGTACATGCGGCGGTCAAAAATATTACACCCCATTGAGAAATATGATGCAATAGTTCTGGAAGGAAATAACAAGTGCTACTTCCGAGAATAAACATTTTCGAGAATTGTTTTGATCGGCAAATCTAGCCTACAAAGGGAACTTTCAAAGGCTGCAATCAACATAAGAACGGCAATTAAAATAGAAATTTGATTCCTATGGAGCGGCAATTAGAATATGACCAACTCAGATAGTGGCAAAATCAAATGAACATAACAGGTTCATTCTTACTCTCCACCCTTCATTCTCTTGCACCGGGCAGTATATTTTTCTTAAGATCTTCTGCTCCCATGTCTCCAGCACTTTTTCTTCTTTTCTTGTGAGGGGCCATGTTTCTGCTGCGCATAACACCGCTGGCCTGATCACCGTTTTATACATTTTTATCTTTGAAGTTGTCGAGAGTGTTTTTGATTATAGCACATTTTGTAGCGCGCGAAAACATTTATTACCTTGGATTATCCGTGCATTCACATCATCCAGGATTTCATTCCCTTCCGTGATCATCGCCCCCAGGTATTTACAACAATCTACTTTATCGAAATAATGCCCATTAATGGTTATATCTGCCATACCCTCGTACTTACTCGCGTTTATTGTGGTTATTATGTGTTTAGGTTTTGTGGTATTTACTTTTAGTCTTTGCTCTGCCGCTACTTCTTCAAAATATTTATACATTTCTTCTAGGTCTTTCTTAGTTCTGCATCAGCGTATGCTAATATCTGGCACTGTCTGTTAAAAATTGTGCCACCGGGGTTAATTGGGAGTCTTCGTATCACCCTGTCGAGTACCAAATTGAATAAAGTTGTCGAGAGGGCGTCTCATTATCTCAATCCCGTCTCTATCCTGAATTCTTCCGAGAGTTGGTCTTGAATTCTCACCTTAGCCTTGGTATCTGCTAAACAATTTCCACTAATTTAATTAACTTCGTCGGTATGTTAAATTCTTGCATCCCTTTATATAATTCACTTCTTATTATGGTATCATAGGTTTGTTTGAAGTCGATGAACATATGATGTAAGTTTGTATTATACTCGTAAAATTTTTCCAGAGTTTCTCTTATTGTAAAGATCTGGTCTATAATCGATCGATTTTTTCGGAACCCGCACTGATAGTCCCCTACAGGGTTTTCCATGTAAACATTTAATTTTTTCTCCAATAATTTAATGAATATTTTATATCCAACGTTTAGCAGTGCTATTCCTCTAAAGTTTTCACACCTCGTTTGGTCCTCCTTTTCATGCAGTGGACACACGATGGCAATATTCCATTCTTCCGGTAGCTCTTCTTCCTCCCAAATTCTTTTTATAGTTTCGTATATTTCCTATAATCTGGAATCCTCCGTATTTAATCATTTCTGCAGTTAAATTGTCTTGTCCTGGCGCCTTATGGTTCTTCATTTCCTTTATCACTTCGGGACAATCCCAAGACACCCAATTTATTTTGTGCTATACTACACGTATTGTCTTTTACATTGGCTGCAGCTCGCTTTCCAGCGTTCAGATCGACGGCCCTAAGCCCCGCGTCGGACAATTAAACGAATGTAATAAGTTCTCGATGTAAAAAGTTCATTTAATTAAAAAAAAAACGATTACCTTATGCTGTTAATCGCAAGGATAAAAAAGCGACGGCTTCATTCAACGAAGCACCTTAATGGATAGCGTTTTGCACGATTGCTAATAGCGGCAATATTTTTGTCGCTGCCTGTAGATATAAAACGAACTAATGTTAATTTGTATCTGACGAAACAGCAGTTTGTACAAAGAAATTAATACCAATGTAAACCTTCATTAATTTGTAAATACCAACCATTAAAAAATTCGAAATTTTTCTTAAATGAATGTTCTTTCAATAAAATACCGTAACAAAGTAGTAGTAATATTTAGTCCGTTACTAACAAAGGTAAACAAAACAATGGATTTATATATTTATAAAATTTATAGTTGTAGTTTACAGTTCTGGTGAATCTTTTGCAGCCAACCGTTGAATCAAAAATCAATTAAAACCAGATAACAAATTATAGAAAACTGTTAAGAACTCGTTTTATAACTATCGAACAATATTTTTTAAACTTCCTCGACATATAATGTACTAAACCGAAATTGTGGATTATTTAAACATCGGGTTGGGTAGCAAGGGTTCCGACCATTAGCGTACACAAACCTGAGATGTTTTACATTTAAAGGTTATTAACGCCTCTCGCCAATGATTTTTTGTTCAACAAAGGCAAGAAATTTATTTCTAATAGTTACACATCTGACGGAATAATTAAGAATTGTTCGTTGAAAAACGGTAAGAATTTCAAAGAAGACAAGCTGTTTTGTGTTGCGGTCACGCCTTATCCTTCGTATGACGTATTGGTGTAGTTTCTGTTGTATTTCAGTTTCAATGAACTTTTAAGTAAACAATTTTTCAACAGTTTTATTTTTGTTTGAACTTAAATACCTCTTTAAAGTGCGAATTTGAAGGACTTTCGGTTATTACCAGTCTGCGTTTTTTACCTTCGTCGTTGGTATGCGAAGTACATCCAAGAATGTTTAGTTATCAACAAAATTTCAACGGATTTCAACGTTTTGATGTTCTAAGATACTGGGTTGTCTGCTGCAGCTTCAATTAGTGTCATGTTTTGAGGGAAAAGATTACAATTCAATTTTTTACACTACCCGACATTTGGGCATTTATAATATTTATAAATTTCTTTAGTCTATTATGTAGGACTGTATGTATTTTTCATCTGCCGATTTACTTAAATTTGTTTACTTGAATGTTTGGCGAACTATACAGGGTGGCACATCGAAAACGAAACGGGCGTGTTTTGTGACACAAACTTGAATTCTTTGAAAAACGCCCAAACACTTCAAATTAATTTGCTAGAGAGACATGTCTTATTCTTCTTGGTTGGCTCCACAACCCTGTTGGGTTTTGGCCGTTCTTTAGAACTTCCTCAATCCATTTTTTGGGGTGGATTAACCCCCACATTCTTTTATTGACAATTTCTTTATATGAAGTTGTGTGATGTCGCCTCTTCCACGATCTTCCTTTACCTTTTCCTGTTATTGACTATTTCTTTCCAGTTGTTCATCCTTATCGATTTTAGGTCCTGTATAACATCGTCGTACCATCTTACTCTAGGCTTTGGCCCATTGCTTTTATTTTTCCTTCTCTCGAATTCCATTCTGTTAGTACTTTAATACTTCTTGATCTTTCGCAGTGTATTATATGTCATAATCATCCTATTCTTTGCGCTTTAATATAATTCGTTATATTTTTATCCTTTATTTCAAAATTCATTAATGGTCTATATTTGTTCTTGTTTATTTTCTTTGGTCCTAAAATTGTTCTTAGTATTTTTCGTCCAAATGCTCTTAACTGCTGTTCTTCTTTCTTCTTTATCACATGTGTCACCACCGGTCTTATTAAGATTTTTTAAATTCTTATCTTTGTGTCTTTTTTTATATGTTCTTCTTTCAAGATGTCTTTATTAGCAAAATATGCTTCGTACCTGCTTGTATTATTGCCTTCGTCTCTTCATCACTTTGGTTTTGGCTGTTTATGTGAGTTCCTAAGTATATATTTTGTTTGCTACTTCTTATCTTTTTTCTTACTCTCATATATTTTGTCTTTTGTTCATTCACTTGTAGTCCTACTTTTTTTTTGCTGCATGGTCCATCTCGCCGAATGCCTTTATTAAGTCTTTTTTTGATTTACTTATTATTACCATATCATCGACGTGTGTTATGATTTGTGTCCCTTTCACATTTACATTTCCCTTGTTTCCAATTTTTCTCTTGACACTTTCTAATACTAAGTTAAATAGCGCAGCTAACAAGGCATCCACCTGCGTTACTCCCATGTTTATTTCGAAACTCTCTGTTAGGCCTTCTTGTTTTCTGACTATTACGTTGCTGCCTACATTGTAATTTTTATCATTTTGATAAGTTTTTCAGGGATTTTTAATTTTGCAATTTCCTTAAACATACATCTAGCGCCAGGTGGCATGTGGAAGTAACATTCTCCCTCAATACCCATGCGCAGATTTGAGGTCGTTGCGTTCATCCAGTGTATTTCGAGAAGCGGAAGTAGGGAGACGTGTTCTAATGCTATGTCAACGCGAGTTAAACAGCGTGCTGTATCGAATTTTTAACTGCTGAAAAGTGACTCCTACTGAGATTCATCGTCGTTTAAAGGCTGTTTATGGTGACGATGCTGTTGATAGGTCTACTGTAAATCGATGGATAATAAAATGTCCTGGTTGCGAGCCTGGAAAAGCCATAATTGTTGATGAAACACGCAGCGGACATCCGATCCCTGCCATAGACGATAAACATCGCAAATTCGTCGACGATTTGATTCAAAATGACCGGCGAATCACTCAAAAGCGTATTGCAAACCATATTGGAATATCCAAGGAACGTGTCGGCTTCACTATTGAACAATTAGAATACCGTAAAATCTGTGCACGATGGGTACTATGCCGTCTCACAGACGAGAACCAACAGCCTCGATTGGAATGCTGCCAGCAACTTTTGCAGCGCTACCGTGACGAAGGAGACGACTTTCTTGGTCCATAATTACGACCCGGAAGAGAAAAGACAGAGAGCTGAATATCGACATCCGTCTTCTCCTCAGGCGAAAAAGTTTAAAACACAACCATCCGCAAAGAAACTTCTTTTGACTGTGTTTTGGGATGCTCATCGAGTTTATGTGACTGGTTTTCTGGAACGAGGGGCAACGGTAAATTCTTCTCAGTACATACAGACTCTAAAACACCTCCGACGTCGAGTTTGTCGTGTTAGAGGCAGCCTGGGGCCAATAATCTTGCAACATGACAACGCTCGTCCACAAACCTCGGGAGAAACTGGAAAGGCTCTGCGAAACCTGAGTTTGAACCGATTCTACACCCTCCTTATTCCCCCGATCTTGCGCCTTGCGATTTTTATTTTTTTCCTCTACTCAAGAGAGACCTCAAGGGTAATCATTACACCTCGGAGGATGAGGTGAAGGCAGCTGTTAAGTACTGGATTTGAGAAAAGTCGGTAGAATCTTTCAGTGACGGAATGCAAAAACTTGTTACACGTTGGGAGAAATGTGTTAGCCCTAACGGTGACTATGTTGAAAAATAAATATATGATTTTGAAACTTGAATTGTACTTTAATGTACTTTTTGCCCGATCTTGCTATTTGTTTTTGTTTGCGCTCTACAAGCATGTGTGCATTAGTTTTCAGCCTACCCTCGTACTTTCAGTAATAAGTACCTCAGTAGGTATTTAGGTACAAAGAAAGTACCTAGGTACATCCCAACACTGGTAAATTTCGACTGGCTTTCGCTTTACTCTGAAGTGATCAAGCGAGCGAAAATTTCTGATGTTGAAAAAGGTGCCGGTCAGAATATTTAACTTTTTTAAAACTTGCTTACGATATACATTAACGTAATTATTGCATGTTAAAAATTCATCGTAAATTATTATTACGTACTAACTCTTTATTATATTTTAAAATTAATTTAACAATTATCGCAAAAAGTAATAGTATACATATACACAAGCTCATAAACACGCAATAAAGAGTATTTATTAACGTGCAGTAAAAACTTACAATAATATATAATGCTAGTTATACACCTTCTAAGATTTAACTATTCTTATATTTCTTATTAACTAATAATTAGTTACTGTTTGTAAATAGATATAGAGGGTGGCCCACAGAAAATGAAACAAGCGTGTTTTGTGACACTAAATCTCAATTCTTCGAAAATCGCCCGCGCACTCAAATTAATCTGCCATGCCATGTAATAGGGCTATTTCCGTTCACCTACAACCCCAATATTGGGGGGGGGGCTTTCATCCTAAAAATTTTAAATGGTAATGAGTATCAAAAGACATGGCGTCCTTGTATATAACCAAATCCGAATCTAAACGTACCGATAATGGAAAGGAATCCTAAGATATTTTTATCTAAAGCAGGAAGCTGCAAATGTTCAGAGGCTTTTGTTTCTGTTTGGAGTACTGGAACTGATATTCGAGTTAGCAGTTTAAGTTAATCATATAGATTGTAGATAGGTATCTATTGCTTGTCCACTACCAACATTTTAGTGAAATTTATTGAGTAATTGTCACATTGTTTGTCTGACATATCTAGGAGGGAAAGGAAGATATAAGAACTGCATTAATAAATATTCCATCTGCCACTCGCAGCTTCTCAATAAGACCGCAAATATTTTTAAATCGAAATTTAATAAATATTAGTTCTATTGCGCCCTGCCAAAGATGGTGTTACGGGCCAAACGAGCTTTTTAGTCGACCCGCAGCAGGATAGGTAGAAAAAGGCCTGCAGCTTAGCTCAGAGGAGTAGGGGGGTTCACGGAAATCGCTTACGGGAGGAAATCTTCCTGGTTGTGTACAGAGTAGGTTAAAATTAGTGGGCGCCACCTTCCAAATACAGTTGACTGCAGGTTCTCGTGGAAGGCCGAGAGGCCAGCGGCTTACGGGAATCGAACTCACCTTTCTTGTGCCTCCCTCCTATTTAGAACGCTTGCAAAATTCGTACACACACAAATACAAAATATACAATAATAGAAGATGTAATAAATATTAAAACACATATAATTAGCCTTTTGAGTGTGACCGACGGTACAAAAAAAATATGACAGCAAGTAGAAATATTTTGCTCAATACAACAATCGGTTAAAAGGAATGTTCGATTAAGGGGGAGCTCGCCGCCCATGGCTTACGGAATTTAAAATATTTCAACAAATCTACGTGGCCAGTGGCGTCTGAGTTTACAAGAATAATACAGTATGTGATTTCTTTTTATAATTAACAGCAAACAAAAAGAAATGACAATCGACGACTGAAGGTCGCCTCTTGTCGCCTTAAAAAAAAAGGTTCAATCACCTAGAATTTTGCAGGTTAACGCGTACAAGGTTTTTTTTTCACAACATAACAAAACTAATTCCTTTACCTTGACTTTCGGTGAATGGAGTGGAAAGAGAGGCAAGCATAATTTCGGAGCTGTTTTCCAGATGCAGGTACAGTCTGGGGGGTATTTTCAGGTCCGGTAAAAAGGTAGGCGACGTTCCTCGGGAAACCTTGGGACGAAATAATTGCTGGTACGCCCCTGGGAATTAGATTGCTTTCCAAAGGGGTGCAGACGGTTGAAGCAACAGCTCCAAGAAGCACAAACTTCCACGGGTTTTTTAAATCACTTATATCCGATCAAGATCGAAAGGACGATTACACTAAATTGTCCATGCACCAAAGCTTAACACTCTGCTAATTTTTATGTAAATCCGACTTGGTCGAGATTCTATTTGCCCAAAGCAAAATACGTTACATTAAAACTCAGTTTAGCAGAAGAGCCGCGAAGAAAACCCTGGTCTTCGATAATTCGTCCGCTTGTGCCCGGAGTTTAGTGCCTACTTTATTTCTTTACGGCCCCCATAGGTGGACATGGGCGATCGGAGTCAGCGAATGTGTAAAATCGACTGCCTAACTAAATTTCCGCCTCGCCGCAAAAACATCACCCAATTTGCTCTAGAACGAAATTGACACGTGCATTTTCCGAGAAAAGCTTAAAGGGCAATATCTAGAAGGCTAGCGCTGCTACCAAAGGAATTCTCTGAAATATTTTGGTCGCCGCTAATAAACATATCAAACGTTAGGTTAAATTTTGTAAGTGGCCGCTCATAAATGAAATTTTAAGAAAATAACGAAAATTGTAATCAATATAAAAATGGCCATTAAAATAGAAATTTAAGTCCTATGGAGTGGCAATTAGAATACTGCTCTAATGAAAATGGAGCGGCACAATCAGATGAACATAACAACGGTTGCAAGTTTGCACGGTTTTGTGTAACTATAATATTTACCAAAACAAAAGGGAAGTTGTAAAACTGTTATTTATTCTGGACTATTAACTATTCTGCACATTGTGTGAATATTGAACGAATGGACTTTCATTCTAGCATACACAAATATAACGAGCTACGAACTATCTGAGGAGGTTTAGGGATATAAATACAGTTATAGACATTCTGTAAAAAAGCAACACCTACATGTAAGTAATATTGATTATTTCATCGGATAGCTACCTAACTTCCACTTGTAATAATAACCTTTTTTAATTAATTTTATTACCAATCCGAGTTTACACTCTATGGGCTAATTTTATATTCTAATCCGTAATTACATTTATAAAACTATACATACAGTCAATTGGCATGTTCTGGAATCTGTCCTGCGGCTTTAAATCTATGTTCCTATTTTAGGTCTGCGGGCCAGGAACGTTTATTTGAACGTCCCAACTACCCTTGTGTTCAACTACAGTTATTACCGTTTTGAGTGTATTTTTCTTTTACTATGTGTGTTACCAATTTCAAGCAATCGAGTTATATTTGTCTTAAAATTCGCCATATCTTTTATTTCTGTGTATTGCGCATGAACTTTGTAAGTATTATATACAGGAGGAGGCACAATCAAGGTGAGTTCGGTTCCCGTAAGCTGCTGATTTCTCGGCCCTCCTACGAGAACCTGCATTCAGCTGTAATCTGGAGGGTGGTGTCCATAAATTTTGATTTGCCCTGTACACAACTACGTTAGATTTCCTTCCATTATGCGTTTCTCGTGAACCACCCCTACTGCTCCGAGTTAAGCCGAAGGCACTTCCATCTTTCCTGCTGTGGTTCGACGAAAAAGCTCGTTTGACCCGTAAGAACGTATGTAAACAAAAAAATATTTAGATGAGCTCGAGTCGGCCAAAATTACAAATAATGTGTTGAATTTTATTCGCTATATGTGCCAGTAAATTGTTATACAATAACAAATGGTTCTCTGAAATATGACAAAACCGGCTTCCTCTTACAGGACTTATTACATAGATTGTTTTGTTGTAGGCCTCAGCGGATTCTACTTAGTATGATTCCTTCGACATTTCAGAAAATAGTTTCAATACATTTTTGCAAGAGAGTGAGTTATTGGCTTATCGGTGGTGAAGAGCTTTTGGGAACCCATTTTTGTTTGGTGAAAAATCCCATAGGAATACCCAAGGCTTACTTCCGGCGGTGGTCCACGCAAAACATTTTCTATTTTTTTCCACGTCCAACAGCACTTGAGTACTTCATTATCTGTAATGTTTCCACCCAAGTCTAACTATTCTGAAATCCACCTCCCAGACACATTTTTCAATCTCATATCACCATGCCACATTTTGAGAACCCTTTGTTTCAGATCTATCTCCTGACTTCGTGATCAATAACGTAGATCTTTGTGCACAGATCTTTCAATACCAAATCTGCAATTGATTGCACGGTTTCTTCGTTTTTTTACGATTACGCGTTGACCATAAAATAAAAATAGGTCATTTCATTTTCTCCATAGCAGTCATGTCATGGATAATTGTAGGTCCATTAATCTCTTTCGTGAGGACGTTTGAATTTAGTATCAATCACTTTACTAATAAAAAACACCGATAACTCTTAATACATCACGTTATTTAAATAGATCTTTATATCAAGAGATCCAAAAAAAGCTGATCCC
Source organism: Limonius californicus (assembly GCA_014611495.1). Taxonomy (NCBI): domain Eukaryota; kingdom Metazoa; phylum Arthropoda; class Insecta; order Coleoptera; family Elateridae; genus Limonius; species Limonius californicus. The sequence goes on along the minus strand of JABXWE010028796.1, from coordinate 8,161 downwards.
CAGCGGGAACCTGAAATAATGTAATGATCACAACAAATGTTGAAAATGTTTGCCTTCTTCCTCCAAACATTTCTGAACTCGTCTTCTCATACCTTCAAAAAGATTTTGTAATAATTGAGGTGGGTTGTTAATTTCTTGACAGTTTTCTTCAGTTCTAAGTTTCAGTTCGTATAAATCATTAACTAGAGTTTTAAAAATGGTGTTTTTCAAATAGGGCCATAGAAATAAGTCCAAAACAGTAATATCACAAGAGCGAGGGGGCCAGGGTGTTGTAGTTTTCCTACTAATGATTCGGCCATCAAAATATTCGCGTAAAAAATTAATTGTATCTGCAGCTGCATGAGCTGTTGCGCCATCCTGTTGCAGAAAACCATCTCGTAGCTCATCATCGTGAGGTTCATTTAAGAAAGGTGGCTATAATTCGTTCCTGTACCTTGCTGCAGTTAGCGTGCCTTCGAAAAATATTGGCCCAACTAACCTACGACGACTCATTCCAACCCAGACTCCTATTTTCTGTGGATGAAGGGGAGCTTTAATTGTGACGTGTGGATTCTCGCTACTCCAAATCCGCATATTCTGCGAATTAACATACCCATTAAGGTAAAACCAGACTTCGTCGGTGAAAAAGGTTAAATTTAACTGCTCATCATGGACATTATCCAAAAATCAACGACAAAACTGAACTCTTTTTGGACAATCCTATTCTAAAAGCTCCTGAACGGAAATAAATCGGTAAGGATGCAGATGCAAAGCTTGTCTCAATATTTTGTGGCATGTACGGTAACTTAAATCATCAACTTGCTGGCATAAATGTCTAATTGGTGTTTTTGGAGCCTTGTCAATTCGTTGTTTGTTTCAATTAAAGCAGGTACTATCTTCTTTGGCCTACCAGACCCTTCTTTCCTTCCAACACTTCCAGTTTCTCGAAAATTGCTGACTAAATTCTTAACCAAAGCATAAAATTTTCGGTATGTAATAATTTCATTGGGATACCTCTCTCAGAATTCCACAAAACAAGGAGGAATCGAATAGGTCCATTCTCCGTCAACTTGAAAGCCGTTCCAAAAGTAAGATTTAATAGTGAATGCTCTTTGAAATGTATTAAAAATCATTTTAACAATCTGTCAGCTTCGTATCAAAAATAGATAACTAATTTATTGGACATCAGAAACATCAGCTTTTTTGGATCTCTTGATACTATAGAGTACTAAATGTAATAGCTCTTATATTTCATAGTTTTCTAGATTACACAACAATCTCCCCTCGTAAAGTTATATCCGATTTTAGTTATTGGAGATATTATTAGATTCTTAAAGGTTAAGTACGGCTTGGTACGCATAAAACAGTAAAGGATTTGTTTTGAAGTTGTAGGAAATATCTATTGCTATTTTAATTGCTAGCCATGCCATAAAACAAAGAACATTTTATTTGTTCGCATTTAGATGGTTCGATTATTTAAAGTTTATGCGCATTTTTTCATGTAGTGAATTGCAAAAATTGTCTATAAACGTCAGAAACTTTCCTGAAACATATATTTCGTTTTAAAATAGTTATAAAATTAAAGTTTTGCGGCATTAAATTAAGTCATAAAATTTTACACTACTGTAATAAAATTGTTTGTTGTGTTTGTTTAACCTTTTATTGTTACGTCATCTTACTCCTTCCTCATCATGTCTTTGATGTAATTAATACATCTAAAAATCTTCTTCGAAATGTGGTAGCTGATATAACTGAATTGAAAACATAAATAGCATTTAGAAAGAATGAAATAAGCATAGACAACTGTTAGTAATGTTAGAAACCGATACCCAAAAGCTTTACCCGACTTAATGTTTTCATTGTTCCATGTTCATGTTTAATCACCAACGAAGTAGAGGGATTTTTGGTTTTACCTGGAAATTTTACAGTTGTAATTGAATTAATAAAAGTACTTATAGATACTAGTTTATAAAAATTGAGAAGCATGTTCAGAAATAGAATTAAAGTCTACACTCTATGGTGTACAGCTATACTTTATGGTAATATCAGCGTGTGCATATTTTTTAAAATTAAGGAAATATTTACGAGGTTGAGATATGTAGAAAAAGTTCTATAGCTAACGTTTGCCATCTGGTTTACGACCAATAGTAGGAGTAGCAGACAAATTAGTGGAGGTGTTAATTAATATACAATTATAATAAATCTTCACGTCTATTTTGAGAGTAAAAATGTTGAACACGTTAAAAACCGCGCGTGTGATTTTTTACAATAGTGGTTTATTAATGATCACTTTAAGTAGTATCATGTAGTAAAGATTTTGGACAATTTAGAAGTAAGAGAATGTATTGTAATACATTGAGTATTTTTAAACATTATTCTTATTTGCTCGGCGGAGCTTCTAGCAATAATTTGTTTTTATTTCTCTTACACCATTCCGTGGTTCTCTACTCTATTCGTTTTAGTAATTCGGTTCATTATGTTCGCTATAAATACTGGATGTAATAGTATACATTTCGGAGAAAATAAAATACAAGAATAAACAAGCAAATAACTGGCGTAAAGTTATTTATATGTAGGTTTAGTTTAATAATTTATTGTATGTTGGGGAGCCTTTAGTTTCATTATATTTATAGTGGTTTTCAGGGCGAATATGGCTTACGTTCGATTTTCCAGGATTACATTGTAGCCTATAAAAATATAGTACTGCAACCCACCACACACATTTCCCAATCCCGTTAGCAAAGGTGGAGTCTTATTGCCAAAAACCTTGTCTGGAATTTATATCGTTTAGATTGGATGTTAAGGTGTAGAACCCTTGTGTCTCTGCCTCAGTGCGGAAGAGAAGCACGTGGCAGAGACTAGGCCACTGCCCAGCAGTGGAAAATTTCAGGATTTGCTATAAGATTTTCAAACGTTATTGTAACACTAGGACATCTCTTCTTTGTTTAGCTGTTTTCTACCCTACGGGTATAGGCCTCCTTCAAGCTTCTCCATCTTGTTCGATCCTGCGCCACCAGGTACTAGTTTAAACTCGCAGTTCGTTTGATATCATCTACCCAGCGCATCTGTGGGCGTCCAACCCCTCTTCTCTGTCCCTAGGGTCTCCATGTAATAATTCTATTGCTCCATTTTTCTTGTCCTCTTGCAACATGACTAGCCCATTCCCACTTCAACGTCGCCACCCTCTCCATTACATCTTGCACCCTCGTTCTTTCTCTAATCCATTCATTTGTCTTGTGGTCTCTTAGGGTTATTCCAAGGATTTTTCGTTCTATTACACGTTCGTTAATCTTAGTTTATGGATTATTGATTTTGTTAGTACCCAGGTTTCAGCACCATCGGTGGTTACTGGTAGGATGCACTGATTATAGAGTTCTGTTTTTAGTTGTAGGGATAGCTTCATTTGGAGTATGTCTTTAATTTTTCCAAAAGCAGTCCAGGTGAGTCTTATTCTCGAACTGATCTCTAGGCTTTGATTTTCCTTTCCGAGTGTTACTGTTTGTCCCAAATACGTGTATTGTGTCACTGTTTCTATGTTTTCATTGTCTATTGTGGTAACACCTATGTCATCGATTTGGTTGGTCATGTATTTAGTCGTACTGTAATTAAGCTCCAGACCTATTCTCCAGGAGGCTGTTTTAATATCTGTTATCATCGATCTTAATTCTTCTTTATCATTTTCGAAGAGAACGATATCGTCTGCAAACATTAAATTCTTCAAAGAACTGTATAAAACAAAAGTAGATAGTGACCTATCAGAAACCGATCGCCAAAGAACTATCGTAAATGTAAACTCAGAAGAAATACCCTCAATCACAAAAGAGGAAACAGAGCTTGCTTTAGAAGCCATGAAAATGGAAGAGCTGCGGGAGAAGATGGAATAGTGGTGGAAATGATTAAAAGTGCAGGAGAAGAATTCATGACAAAATTAATTACGCTATTCAACAAATGTTTACACGAAGAGGATGTACCTTCAGAGTGGTGCAATGCCATAATAATACTAATCTATAAAAAAGGCGCCGCACAAAACTTGGGAAACTAGAGGCCAATAAGTCTCCTCTCTCAGATATACAAAGTGTTTTCTAGAATAATAACAAGCACACTAACAAATAAGTTAGACTTCTATCAGCCCAAAGAACAGGCAGGCTTTAGAAGAGGATTCAGTACAATAGAACATCTTCAAACAGTACGAATATTAATAGAAAAGATCACCGAGTACTATATTCCCTTATATATGGCATTTTTAGATTATAGTAAAGCCTTTGACACAATAGAAATGTGGGCCATAATACAGGCTTTATAAAATGCCAGGTTGGTTTTTTAATAAACAAAAACCAAAAAAATGTATTTAAAGACTTTACACCGATTCAGACAGAATGTGTTACATTAAAATAAAAGGAAAAATCAAAGACGTAACAATCATAAACGCGCATGCCCCAACCGAAGTAAAAACGCACGAAGAGAAGGATGAGTTTTATGAAAAGCTAGAGAAGACGTATCACAAGCTACCAAGAAGGGAAATAAAAATGATAATGGGAGATATGAACGCCAAGCTGGGAAGAAATATACAAAAAAATTACAGGAGGAGAAAGTAAGCATAAGGAATCAAACGATAACGGAATCAGACTAATTACGCTTGCCTTAGAAAATAGCATGAGAATAGTAAGCACAGCCTTCAGAAGGAAAGAAATATACAAAGCAACGTGGATGGGCCCCGGAAACACATACACGAATCAAATAGACCACGTCCTAATACAGGAACAATACTCACACCTGATAATAAACGTAAGAACGTACAGAGGAGCGGACATCAACTCTGACCACTTCCTAGTCGGAGTAAACATTGCAATTACAAAATTAAGAAATAGTGGATAAATACAAAAACGCGATAATAGAAAAATGCGAGGAGCCAAGCGAAACACAACCACATAGAAGAGAACAGAAATGGAAACAGATAGAAGAGATAATAAAAGCAGCAACAACCGAGAGCATCCCCAAGACGACGAAAAAAAAAAGGAAAACGTGGTTAAATGAGGAATGTAAAGAAGAAATAAACAAAAGAAAAGAGCTGAGATTAAAAATGCTACGAGCCCAAACGAAAGAAGACAAATTGACGTACCACCGAGCATACCAAGAAAAGAGAAGGAAAGCAAAACGAACATGTAGAAACGCGAAAAGGGCGGATAAGGAGAAGCAGCTAAAAATAATAGAAGACAACTTTAAAAACAACGAAATTGGGAAGGTATACAAGAACATAATAGAGGAAAAATGAGAACTTAAAACGAGCCCGGTATTTTAAAAAAACTGCGAGAGTCGTACAGCGTTTAGAGACAATAACTGGTTTGTTTAAGGAACCTTTATTTTACTGTAATACGCAGTACATGCTAAGCGGCTTCAGCCATTTTTACAACAGTAAGTAACTTACGTTACTTTTTAGTAGTACCAACCTTGATTATATACCAACACCCCCTCTTAATCAAAACATTGGTACAGGAAACAACATGAGCGAACGATACAAACATTACAAATTATTTGGCAATTTCTTTTAAGCCTAAGTTAAATCTATGTTTAACAAATAATTCACCAGTCAGAACTTTTGTTAGTATATCAGCTATCTGCTCTTTGCTACTAATATACTCAACTGATACTACCTTGTTATAAACTAATTCTTTTATAAAATTATGTTTAACATCAATATGTTTGAGACGCTTGTGCTCCCATCTTTTAGTTAATTTTATGCACGACTGGTTATCTTCGAAGATTGTGAATACTGCTTTTGCATAACCCAAATTCCTCGAGTAAGTTTGATAACCAAACCCCTTCTCTAGCAGCTTCTGTGGGGGCTATATATTCAGCCTCAGTTGATGATATGGCAACCGTACTTTGATTTTTAGTGCTCCACGTTACAGTGCTTCCAAAGACTGTGAAAAATATCCTGATGTAGGTTTCCTGTCACTTGTGTCACCAGCCCGGTCAGAGTCAGCGTAACCTGCTAGTTTAATGTCACAATTTTTAGTATAAAACAGTTCGTTGTCAATAGTTCCTTTGAGATATTTCAAGATTCTTTTGGGACTAATCCAGAGCTGTTCTGTTGGATAGTTTTGTGCTCGACTGCAGTAGTTTAGTGATGCACTTAAATCAGGTCTAGTACCTAGCATTACATACATTAAACATCCTATTAGTTCACGAACTGGTTTTTCTTTAGTTGAAGGTGTACTTGCACTTTCTTTACTTTCATTAAAGTTTGCGTTTGTTTCCATCGGTATTTTTGATTGTTTGCAGTCACTCATTCTAAATCGTTCTAGTATATTAAATATGTAACTCTTTTGATTAAGGTAAATTCCATCTTTTGTTCGTCGAATATTTATTCCTAGGAACTGATGAAGATCTCCCATGTCTTGCATTTCAAAATTTTGAGATAGTTTTCGTTTTAAGTTTTCGATTTTCTCAATTCGATTACTTGCTATAATGATATCGCCAACATAAAGAAGTAGATATATCACACTGTTTTCAGTAATTTTAACATAGAGACAAGGACCATTTTCACTTCTCACCAGTTGCTGTTCTTTTGCAAACTCATTGAATCGATTGTTCCATCTGTAAGGGGCTTGCTTCAGACCATACAAAGCTTTGTTAAGCTTGCACACTAAGTTATTATTATGATCAAATCCTTCAGGTGTCCTCATATAAATATCGTCTTCAATAGTTCCATGTTCCGTGGATTCCGCATAATTTGACCGAAGCTCAAAAAAAGGCTCGTGTTAATTGGTGTAAGGAAACGCTCAGAAAATTTAACCGAGGTACTGCAAAATCCGTACACAACATCGTAACAGGTGACGAAACTTGAATATATTCGTATGAAGCGGAAACTAAACAACAATCCACTGCTTGGGTGTTCTAAGATGAACCGAATCCCACAAAAGTTGTTCGTTTAGGAGGCACTTCCAAGAAAATAATCGCTTGCCGTCCGAGAGTACATCAATCAAGTATTCGCTGACGGTGATGAATTTGCCGGCGGAAACCTGTAGCGTGGCCGCCACGCTTTCCGAACTTAACTCTCCTAGATTTTTCTTTACGGATCTATATGAAGAGTTTGGTTTACGAGACGCCTGTTAAGTCTGAATAAGATCTTCTAAGCATATATTCTGGTTGCAGCGCAAGAACTTCAAACAACGCCTGGCACTGTTGAAAGAGTATACTAAAATACGCTTCGGAGGTGCAATGCCTGCATCGAAGTTGTCGGTAGTCATTTTCAGCAATTATTTTAGTGTTTGGCAAAGAAATAAAATTGTTATATGAGCATTACTTTTAGTGTTTGAATATTATAAGCATTACTCCTAAGTCCAGTTTTAGCTTGAAGACACTGCGTTTCCGGATATGAGTTTCTTATTAGAAGTTGCTGTATTTTGAATGTCTAACATACCCTATAAATTTGTAACACGTATTCATTAACGTCTCTATAGTGCAACTTATTTTAGATGGAATTTTAGTAGCCACGTAAAAATCTGGAAATTTTAAGATTTAAAGTACCTACATAAATTACGCACACTAAGATGCCATAATTAATACACACGCGGTTTAGCAGTTTAATTCCTTGACAGACACAATAAAACGAAATACAATTTATTATACGTAAAATATTTGATATGTATTCAAAGTAAACTACATTTACTTGAATAAACCACAACGATTTAAAAGGTTTCAAAATAGGCGGCAAAGGCGTCCGAAGAAACTACTTTCAATTCGGTAATGATATTTTTCTTAATATCTTCTATGCCCTGAACTCGTGTTCCTCTGAGAAAAGTTTTCACTTTAAGTAAGAGTCTGCCGATTTAGGTTGTGTTACGAGTCTCAACAATGCTGTTTTTCATGAGATTAAATGAGTTTTCGGGTGCGATGCGTTCGAGGGGCGGAGCGTTCGAGGGACGTAGCGTTTGAGGGGCGGCGCGTTAGGGGACAGAGCATTCAGGAGGCGGAGCATTCGGGGCGGAGCATTCATGGGCGGAGCATTCGGGAAGCGGAGCTTATGGCGGCGGAGCGTTCACGGGCGGATCGTTCGAGGGGGGAGCGTTTGAGGGGAGGGGCGTTTGGCAGTGGGAGTTCAAGGGCAAGGGATTCTGGGGCGGAGCATTCGGGGGGCGGGGAATTCGAAGGGCGGGGCATTTGGGGGATGCATTCGGGG
>JABXWE010028794.1:0-27128 GCA_014611495.1 Limonius californicus | reverse complement strand
TTATTATTACTAGATGGATGATTCAAGAATTTACTAAAAATTTAACTTCTTAATTATTTAGTTTTTAAGCGATGACTTTTTTGTTGATAATTTTGTTGTATTAATCTTCTTTAGAATAGATGTACTAGATGACTCATAAACTAAGCGTAGCCGGCGAAACGGTTCGCCTTTGTTAAACTGAAAACATTCTAGAATATTTTAAGTACTCTAGCTTTAGGATAAAACCGTCTTCATGATAAATGGCACCATATTTAGAAATGCCAAATAATTATACCTACCTCAAATATTCATGACGGCTCATACTTCTAAATATATGTTGATTGAAATAACAATTATTTACAGTTTTATAATTTTTTGTATTAGTATCACATACACGAAGTCAACAATTAATGAGAAACCTTCCTTAAAAATTATTTAATTATTTTTAAGTAACGATACTATTTAAAGCGTAGCTGTATTGATCTTGTTTAAAATACATATACTACGTGACTCAGAAACTAACGGGTGACTTCTGCTGCTATGGAAACGTTCTAGAATATTCCAAATAGGGTTTTATTATGGTGAAATTAGCATGGTGCTAGATTACACCATATTGGGATATGCCACGTCATATTATTTGGAATTTTGATGACGATCATGTTCTGTAAGATACGTGTGTCTAAAAATATATCTTGTTTAATACAACAAACTAGAACTGCTGACGAATTGCGTTTAGTAACCGTCTTTATCTTCATGTTTTTTAATTTTTAAGGTTAGGGCTACAAGGCATACAAGGTGAGCAATAAAAACCTACGTTTATAGAAGCATGAGAAGTATCACATATATTTTAATACAAATTTAAACACTTTTTCTATTAAATTACATTAAAAAGCATTATATTTTTTAAATAAGTTTTTCAAGTTACTTCCGTTTCTTTGTAAACATTATTATAATGTTGAGCGCAAATTATGCACTAATTATGTATTATGTCCCGTAGCATTTACAATGATATTCTATTGATTTCATCTCGAATTCTCAATTTTAATTGAGCATTCTTTTTTGGGCAATAAACGTAAATATTAGTTATCAAATATCTCCCAGAAAAAATCGCTATTCTATAAGAGGGGAGACTCTAGCTAAGGAATGGTTCAATTCTTTGACATAGCGAGATTATGAAGCAGTTGGTTACAATGTTTAATGATAGACCGTCCAAGGGGCCTCCCGGCATGACGATTTGTCCTGCCGGCAGGCCCTAAAACGGAAAGCATGATTATACATATCATGGTGTATTTCTAGTAGGACAGCATTGTTACCAATGAAAGGAACGCAAAATTTTATCTATTAGAAGTATAAGTTTCAACTCGTTAACTCTAACGGTTTTCGGGTTATTACAAGAATAGTATAATATTCAGCCAGTTTTTTTCAGTTAACACTAGCGTGTTGAATTTACGTTTACAATAAGAATGAACAAAACTGAAGAAAATAATAGGGTTTTTACAAAAGCAAACATTTCAATGATTGGAACAACAACTGGAGTGTCTCAGTGTTCCGTGCTGACCATAAAACGATTTGTTTTGATGTGGTAGAAAAGGTATCCAACAATTTAGTGACTGTTCTTTGGGGTTTCGATAAACAAAAAATTATGAGATTTCTTCCAATTCGATCAGTGGTGATGAGGGGAGTGAGTCAGGAAATGAACAAGAAGATATTGCATCAAATAGATATGTCGATTTGAAAAAGGTTCCTACCAATTTCATGTCTTCTTTTGTTTGTATGCAACTGAGTAATAAAGTTAATTTTCTACTTTTATAAACAACATTAATGGTCTATGTACAAATAGATTAATTTATTAAGCAGGTAATATTTCTACGCATATGGAAATTATATATGTACAGCTTGCCGGATCTAATCTTGCTGGTGGGATCTACACGGCGTGAGGAAGAGTAGGTACTAGGAGGAACAGAGAGGAATACAATGTATATGGGCAGTTAGCATTCGGTACACTCAGTAAAAGAAACGCGCGTACGCTTCCCTGCTTTAATTTTAGATTGAAACTCCATTGCATGCACATTTCACTAGAATGTACAGCGATGTTGACTGCTACAAACACACGATGCAAATGAGCTCCAGGCCTCCCCCACCAATTCCGTGGTATTGGTGGTAGTGCGCAATGTTCACTCACAAGCAAGGTTAAATCTGGCAAACTGTACTGCTGGAAGAAATAAAGTCCTGCCAGAACGACAGGATGAATTGCAAATCGATGACCTTCCAGCAGGACCGAGTGGCGGGACCAATCGTCCTGCTGGAAGCTCCTTCTGGTAGTACAGGCGCCTAGACGTTCTATCATTAACGATATTCTTCGTGTGAGCTGTTGTTCTATCTTGTTGGAAAGGTTTATTGTCGAAGTGAGAAAGTTCGTTTAATTGCTGTTTTAGACATGTCTCGATAGGCTGAATTGACAGATAATGTGTTTCCAGTACTATCTGCAAAAAAATACGGCCCTATTATTTCAGAAGACGAAATTGTACACCGCACTGCCAGTCTAATATAAACTATGTAATGATTCGTAATGGTGAAGTTTGCGGTTTTCATATGCCTGATATCGAAAATTTATATTTTATGTATGTGATTGTGTACATTTTTAATTCTTCACATGAATGTCTTTCTTTTCTTGTAATGAAACTGCATGACAGAATGGGAGAACGCTGTGGACTCCTCAGTATAGTATCTCTGACGCCTGGATGTGTTCCGGTGTTTGGCCAAGACTTTTCCTGTTAGGGGATTTTTTTTCAGCATTGAACCGATTTCATAACAGTTATTATCAAGAGGATTCTAAAGTAACCTCGCAACAAAAAATTAAATATAGCTTTTTACATGGGTAAACCATTATATTCGATTTCCTTTCCGATGCAGGGTTTAGGACCGTCTACTTGAATGCTGAAAAGTAAAATGCGGCCAATGTAATAGGCAATGCGTATAATATACCAATATACGATAAAAAACTGATAACAAAGATTTGTCATTGTTGTTTTTGTAATAAAATCAGACCAACAGTGAGATTGGGGTTGTGCATTATATTCTTAAAGAATGGTAGTTTGTAATAAGGTGAAAATACTATATTATTTTCACATATTTAGCAGCAAAAGCAGAATGATTTTACCGTATTTTGCACTAGCTTCCACAATTTTTTATAATAAGTTCCTGTTTATGTTCTTAGGCACAGAATTTTGTAAAAAGTTTTGTTCAAAATTTTGAACATAATTTTATACAAAATTCTGCAAAACGCCTATTACATCGAACAGAAATTTGTACAAAATTCTGTATGAGCATGCGCTAATAGGTGTAAATTACTTTGACATCTGTCGATAAAGTAGAAATCTATCAAGGTTTAATAATAATTGTTTACTTTTGTTTACATAACTTTGAATGTTGTTTATCTTGTCGTAGTTTGTATTATTTTTGCGTTTTCGGGAAGGGTTTTTTTTGTTTATAAGATAAGATAAGTAATAAGTTTGTGTAGAATGGCTAGCGTTAAGAGATTTTAGGTGGTACACGTGGTAAAACATTTGCGTCTTTGCCCTCTGTGATCATCGATTAACACTAGAAAATGCTCGTATGCGCATCGATTTGACGTTGTTTCTGAACATATTCTGTAGCCTTTAGAGCAGGAGCTATAGAATTTTGCACAAAATTTTGAACAAAATTTTGTGCCGTGTCAAGCATGCCTTAGAAATAGAATAGTGGAATTTTCCAGTGGTAGGAAGTGCGAGGTAGTAAAATCCTATTGGTGGCGTTTTTAAGTACCTGCACTTGGAGGGTAAAAGGACCAGTTCCTTAAAGGCTTTGTTACATTAAGCACGCAGAAATATTTTCAACGGGTAACAAGCAATTTTTGGCCGATCTTGATAACAGTTATTTTTGTTGTTCGTTATTGTTATAAATTTATTATAGCTAGTGTAAATATTAAAATCATAACCTCTATTTCTTGTGGTTTATTTTTAAAGACATAATAGAAATATTGATTCGATTTATAACCGATCCCCACAGCTCCTATGATTTCTTTTTAAAATTTTCTCAGTTTATTTCAATCTTTAAATATGTTGTCTACTAGATAAAAGATCACCTATTAACGTAGCTACCATGACAATAGGAAAGGCTAATTTTAACTTATTTTTAGTGATTTCAATAGCCCTTTAATAGATCCAATTGATAGTACCGCATTATTTAGGTTAATATTGAAATGACTGCGGGAGATTCGCTGCGTTACTGCAAAACTGTTATTCATTTTGTAAGCCTTTTTACGGCAAATGCAGAACGTTCATCTAACCGCTGGTACATTGGGACAAAATGCAACTAAACTAACAACAGTTAAAAAGTACTAGCAGCATCCTATCATAATCCGTTAAAAAATAAAACGATATTCAAAATCGCCCGTTTACATGGGTCATCCTATCAAACACTAAATATATTGTTGTTGGTAGCATAGGCTAGATATATAACTAGAAATATCTTGGTGTAAAACTGATTGATACCGGAGTTTGGGAAAATTAAATGAAGTCTAAAATAGGACCGTACAGGTAAGCGACAGAACAGGACAGAAGAGTAATAAAGCAACTCGATGCTATATTATGGAATAATCAAATATCCAAGAAGATGAAAATTTAGATTTCTAAGATTATTGTTGAAAGTATAGGTACATATGCAACCGAGTTATGGGAAATCATCAACAGAAGATCTTGGGATTTGGACTACTGGAGGAAATGCTGCGGATAATTAGAACGGTTCTAATACGGAACACAATGATAAGAGAAATAGATATCAATATAATAGTGACCATTGGAGTCATGTGATTAAGATGGTATGGATATGTTCGGAGGATGTCAAATGAACACTGGACAAAGAAACTATTGATGTGGATCCCAACGTACAAAAAAAAACGGAAGCGACTTAAAGAATCTGGAATACTGATGTGGAGGAGGCAATGGGCTGCAAATATTTGCAAGAACAAGATTGGAAAGAGAGAAAGCTATGATAACTAGGGTCAGAACGGCCTCAGTCGTAGTCCAAATCACAAAATATATATAATATTACTTAAAATACACTGCATATGACTCTCACAAACTAAACTAGTTCAATATCTTGGCTGATTGGTTTTACATTTCAAAAATTTTAAAATTTAGCAGTTATATAGTGCATAGATTTTTCTTATGAACATAAACTGAATAGATTCAAGAAATAGCCAAAAATTTGTCTACTCAATTGATTAATTTTTCACGTGACCTCTTTACTGTTTATATCATACTGTATTAATCTTGTTTAAAATATACGTACAAGGTGACTCATCAGCTACTAACCTTTGGCTTTGTGATTTTCTTATTTGAAGCGATAAAATGATTTTCCTTATTTTGATACAATTAAGAGATCGTACGTCTTATTTGTTTAATTGTTTATGTAATTAGATTGAGAGATTTATCAATATTGTTTAGAATAGAAGCACAATGTGACACATAAGCTAAGACATCTAACATTTTGACTTTTGTTGTGTAAACTTACTAGAATATTCAAACAGCGCGTAAGTAGGGCGACACTATCCTGCTAAATATCCTGATAAATTGCACCACATTTCTTAATACTACGTAATTTTATTTATAAATCTGACCGGTGGGCATGTTCTACATATTGTAATTGGTCTAAAAACATAACTTGATAAAAATAATAATGTGCTACTGGTCGGAATTACCTTTCAGTTGTATAATTTTTAATGTAACGACTTTATGGTTTATGCCAAAAAATCGACCCCCTAAAAATTGGCGCCAGGAAATTTGTTATTTGTTTTCCGTTAGCATTTATACACATTTACATTTTAACGGTTATGGAATTTTCGTTTCTACTTATCTTCGGGCGAACAAACTTTTATTTTTATTACGTCTAATTTTAAATTTGTTTTTAACAAAGTTCTATTTACTTCAGTAATAACAAATTCTTTTTTATAAATATTAAACAAACTGCTGAGCGCTAATTCGAAAATTTTCCAGATAAAGTATTTACATAAAAAATATCATTTCAAACTTTCAGTTAACAGCGAAAAATGTTTCTGGTTGTGTAATTATTATTATTTAAATTATGTATCACTTAAAAAGCCGGAGGGAGTCATTATGGAGTAGTATCTATGATTATTCAAACTTTTGAAAGACGGGTACCATTGTAGAAAAATATTATTATTTAACAGAATAATGGTGTGCTTTAAAAGTTTTATTAGTACAAACGACATAATAGCTGGTACATGTAAACAAAAACTGGTTACATCATAAAAACGAAAGAGACTTCTAGTTGATACAATACAAGGGACCTCGGTGGGGCAGTGCGATTACACGCTATCAGTCGAGGTCACAGTGAAATGCGGTCCGATGCGGTAGTATGAATTAATGGAAAAAATAGTTGATACCATACACTTTAGAAAATGACCTTTGATGTTATATGGATAAAGTTAGAACCATTAAGGGTCGGTCTTTCAATGTTCCGATAAAAGTCTCTGACATCTGTTAGGCGGTAAAAAGTAACCTTTAGGATAAATCAACCCGACAGCCTTGTTGCGTCTTTCAATACAACTTATCCTATTGGGTAGGTGTCGGCCAAATTCTTACTGGTTAACTACCACTGGGTTTAAAGAGTGTGTGGCAAGTGTGCGGAAAACGCCGGGTGGCTGTGAAGGACGTCACTCAACGTCACCTGCCTTAGTTGATAGTAAAATATGGAATTTAAATTTGCAATTGTATGTGTAACCCTTACAATCATTTTTTCTGCAGTAGCTTTACTAACGCCACAATTCCACCTGCAGTAGTGTAATCTACTAAACCGGTTGCATAAAATCCCAAAGTTACATAAAAGCAACTGCCCCATGTGTGCTACACCATGGCTTATGAAATATAAGTAATTTCGTCTGCATAACTGTATAGTATTTTATTATTTAGTGTAGCTTAGAATCAAAATTATTACGACGATAAGCCTGCGGTCAGGATTTACACGACTAAAAATTTCCACTTCTTCAGTTTGTAAAATGTTTCTGTTTATTAGTTAGGTACTACACCAAAAGACATATTAATTTTATGAACACTTTACACTTACATCTGTTCGTATACACTCGTAGCTGCCTTATCCTGCCGATATAGTACTGTCGACTGCTTCTACTTCCCCATCAATCTAATCCTATGCAATAAGTAAACTAAGCTCTGACGTAGTTCATCGGACAATTGAAAGGCAGAAAGTACCGTAACAAGGAGGATAAATTTGACCATTGTCTAGAACTTTATACATTGAAAGACCGGCCCTTAATGACCAAAAATACTAACTGATTTGGAAATAAATAACAGAGGGCATGTCTGATTTTGAGCGAACTCTTCAGGTTTGTACAGAAATTACTTATCGGGATTTAAGCTTCTAAATTTATAAAAACCAATGAAAACACCATAAAACGTATTAATAATCAGACTTACAAAAAAATTGTCTCTTTTTGAATAAACGCTCTTCAGTTTTTAATAGCAATCATGATTGATTTAAATAAATGATAAACCACGATGAAAACATAAATACCTGCTTCTTCTTCTTCTTCTTCTTCTTCTTCTTCTTCTTCTTCTTCTTCTTCTTTTTCTTTTTCTTCTTCTTATAGTACCATACTCAAATTTAGTAAATTATGTTTGTTCAATTTTTTAGTATACGTGTTATGAATAAATTTATGTAAAATAAGAATTGCAGTTTAAAATAGTTTAAAATAATAGGAGTATCTATTTTCGGCACGCGGATAACGTGTACGTCAGATCTGCTGATCTGTGAATGCTATATTCAATAGTGAAGTGTTTTAGATTGATGTTCGGGTTTTAGATGGGAGGTTTAACACACAATATAATAAAATGTAGGAGTAGTTCCCTAAACAATTTGTTCGACTTTTTGAAGTGAATTTTGTAATACTCTTTTATTTAAAACCATTTAAGTTGAAATTCTTATTTACGAGAGTAGTATTTCAGTGTTTGCATTCTGTGTATGTACAAATATAAAAACAAAACGGTATTATTTTTACCATTTGCTGTAGAAAATTATTTTATTAAGTTAAAACGTAATACCAATAACCGACTTTAATTTTTTATATAATAAATTGTTGTACATTTCACATTTTGACGGACATAACTTCGCCTTCCAAGAATTGTTAATTAGGTAATTTGTCAATGTTTAGGGGTTACAACAAAGTATGTAAACAGGGAATTGTCGATAAAAATGGAAAAATGTAGTCTTGCACATACATTATGACACGCAATATTGCCTGTAGATTTCATGGCCGGCGGAAAAAATTGCAGAGCAAAAAAGCCGATTCCATAAACGATTGCTAGCTTGATCAGTATTTTTACAACTTCTCACAAAAATGTTCAATTTGAATAAACCTCCTTAATTGCTTAAAGTTTAAATAGTAAACACAAACACTTAAGCTCTGCAAATGTAACATAGGTTACATAAGTATTCCATGAACTATCACCACTAAACTTTCTAAGATACCCATTAGGCGTAAAAGAGTTGGGAGTCCTAGTAACAATATAATTATAGAAACTAATGGGATGGTTCAGAATGCTAATCCCTATTGTTCTGTTCTTGATTTTATCTTCATTGTCTATTTGTAATCACTTCTTTGTGAAAGCCAAGAGTTACTCGCAAACGTGACTAACTGATTAACTTTCGTTAATGGCATGTCTCTAATAAGAAAATATTTAATACCAATTTACGGATACATCTTGAAACGTTTTCTGAAAATATTTGGGAGGCACATATAAATAGGGTAAGTAGTTGTAAATAAATTCATTCCTTGGGTTTTCTTATCATTGATAATATGGAAGTAATACAGTCTAATAAAGGTGGTGTCAAACTGTGCTACGGAGGATATATGTATTCATAAAAGTGGCGAAGGCAATAGGCAGCATGAAAATCAGTGCAAAAGATGCACTAGCTAAACCAGCACAAGTGTTCGCCGAAGCGGCGCTGCTGTTAGAAAACGAAACTCAAGCGCGTCTGCCTTTAGAAGACTCGGTTAAGAGAACTCTCAGAAATCAAAAATCAAAGAATTTACCCGAAGCACCGGCAACTTTGCGGATCTTCCGCATCCAAAATTGTGAAATAAAATATTAGCCAATTTTTGACATTTTAATAAAGCTAAAATCAATAATAATTTTATTTCCTTTATGTTTAGATGACTGGACTACCACAGGGGAATTGATCCCGCAAGATTTCTCCTCAACGATAGTGGGCCTAATGCAGCAGAACGTGTTATCATTTTCCACTGATGCTGCCTTGAATTTACTTGCCAACGCGAAAGAATGATATCTTGATGGAAACTTTTCTTTAGCACCGCCACTATTTGCCCAGTTGTATGTCCTTTGAGTTCGTTCTAATAGTTTGCTGATTACGGCGGTTTTCTGTTTATTTCAAAACAAAAGGCAGCAAATTTATGAAGATGTGCTCAAGACAATACTCCAGAAATGTGAGGAACAGGAACTGTACCCGATCCCCGAATTGTTCACCTAGATTTTGAAAGAGCGGCCATGCAAGCTGCGAAAGTTGTGCTAGGGGAGGATACATCAGTCCGGGGATGCTTCTACCACCTAACCCAGGGCACCTTCCGTAAAATCCAAGAATTAGGGCTTGTAAATCTTTACAAAGAAAATGAAGCGTTCAACCATTTCTGCGGGATGATGGATGGACTAGCGTTTGTTCCACCAGGAGATGTTCGGAGAAGAATGTCACATTTAAGAGAGGTGGTACCTGCAGAAGCGGAAGATCTGCTAAATTATTTCGACGAAGCATACGTGACAGGAACTTTTAGAAGGGTTGGAAATGAGAATAATGGTGATCTGAGAATGAGGAACATTGCACCAATGTTTCCGATTGATTTATGGAATGTCCACCAAGCCACCCTAGAGGGTCAAGATCGCACCAACAACCAGACGGAGGGATGGAACAATAGATTCTCCAATTTGGTTGGTGAAACCCCCCCCCCCCCGTTTGGAAATTAATTGCAAAAATGAGGCTAGAGGTCGCTGCAGATTCAACAAAAATAGAACAGAGAAACTTAGGTAACGAAAAAGAAAAAAGAAACGTGTATGATGATATGCAGACGAGGTTAAATAATTTGTGCAGGGACTATGAGGGTGACGCCGGACGTTTTCTCTCGGCAGTGGACTACACTATTAGATTACGTCCCAATTAATAAATTAGATTAGTTTACCCACAGTATACACAATTCTTAGGTATATTAGACGCATGTATGTAAGTCTACATATTATTATACATTCTAATATGTATATAAACAGTTTGTCTTATATAAAATAAAAATATAGAAATTATTGTGCTAGTTGTTATTTTTGTTAATTAAGTATTTAGTTTACATATTTATACCATCGGTTTTAACCCCGGCTTTTTTTTCCGCCGGCTTTTTTTTCGCGTCCTTTTTTTTTCCCGGCTTTTTTTCCTGCGGCTTTTTTTTTCCTAGATTCAGATTTCATTGTTATCTTTAACGCACGTCATTCTACTATACATCAAGCCATTGTCACATTATTACAGTTTTGCCTACTATTATATTAATTAATAATTGAAAGGGGCAACTCGGAATTTTAAAGTTCTTAACAGAAGATCTAAAAGATAATGTTAATTTTTTAGAATATCAATTTACTTATTTTTGAAGAGTTAATTGTTAATTTCTGTAAATTTGTATTTGTTAATTCAATTCAACTTCCTTAACCCGAACTTCTTTTAATAGATTTATTCTATATTTACAAATTTTTGAAGACATTTCTCCGTTAGAACCGCATTTTACTCTAAAAATGGATTCCATATCTGGAATTTCTTTATGTAAAATTTTTCTATAGGTCTATTATAGGTAGACTTCGTAAGTTTTAAGGAAGAGTGACAGTATTTATGGATTTACCGGTTAACCGCTAGTGGACTACCATTTGTCTATAATCCAGCCTAAGTACTGAAAATCATTTCGTAGTATTCCTTCGTCTTACAGTGAGTAATACTATAGGCTAATAAATACCTAGACGTCTGGCCAATGTATTCATTTTATGGGTTAGTGTGGGACCTGTTCTAACAACGGCGCCACCGTCGGTCACAATGTCGTAACAATCAGCGCGCTACGTCCTGTCAACATTATGAACTGAGTGAGAACTCAGGTACCTAGGCACGTCTTTTCTCACTGCAAAATTAAAGCTTATAGATAAGGCACGTAGATAAAGATTTCAAATTCCCCAAAGCATTCCATTTCAGGTAAAAAGGTTTTGTTTACATCAGACATGATATTACACATTGTAAATGATGCTAAAGTGTTGGTAGGTATGAAGTACCTCCATGTTTTCTTGGATTAATGCAGTCGGCCAGGTCAACTTTTAATTTACTTTATAATAATTTATAAAATTATTTAAATCGGGACGCCTTAGAAATTTTTTTATTAGTAATACGGAATAAGGGGGGTTTTAATCATAACTCTACTTCCAAATCCATGAGATTTAGACACTTGTTTTGCCCAAATTAAAAACATTCGTGTTAAGTTCTAATTGCGAAGAAGATGAAAGTGATTTTATTTATAACAATTATCACACGCACGTTTTCCAATATAGGTACCTGCATCATGTCGTCTTTTAGAATACGTGAATCTGAACATCTTTATAAAACGTCATTAAATCAAAATTAGCAAAACACTTCGCCTGGACTTTCCCATACTTTAAACTGTCCCACAAATCATGTCCAATTTTTTTTCCCTATTCGGATTTTTTTCAAAAGTTACCGTTGTGTTAGACTCTACATACGGCCTTACATATGAATTTTCATAAAAATCTGATACCCCGTTTTTGAATAACGGGGCACTAAACTCAAAATTTATAAACATTCTTATAAGGCCCCGCAGGCAACCTACTTTAAAAAGTAAAAAACAATTTTGTAGTCAATCGGATTAACGGTTTGTGAGTATTTGGGCGTTAAAGTCGCAATCATCAAAAAATCGTAGCGGCCTTAATTTTGAAGCTAGAAAGTTCGGCAAAAAATCATTCAGTTTTTATTAGGGCCTTCTATAACATCCCGGTTTCAAAATTGTAATTTAAAATTTCATCAAAATCTGACCAGCCGTTTTCAAAAAATATATTCACTTTCAAAAATTATACCAATTTATTTAAGAAGTATATTGCAATTAGTAATAGGAATAAAAGGCCATGGAAAAAAAGACAAAAAAAACCAAAAGAAAAAAAGACGGAATAAAAAGCAAAACTGAAAATCAACCTTTTACAATTGCTAAAGTTAAGTGAATACCTTGTTTGAAAAATCCTAATTTTTCTTACTTAATGCAAAAGAATTTTTTTTGAAAAGTTTATTATAGTAATGTATACGAGTATAATATATAGATTTTTATGTGCACAAATAAATAGTTCTATCAATTGCATAACACAGTTGAGTTTAAGAGTAAAGTATAAGTAAGGCATAAAGCTTTTAAGTGAGGCAAGGAATAAATAGTCTCCATTAGAGAGATTAAACAGAATTAACTTAAGAGATAAAGATTACCAATGTTAAGAAATTATTCCTGTATACATATTTATTACAATTGCAATTTATTATTTTATTTTCTGATTGACATTTATACAAATAAAGTAAATTTCATTAATTTACATTACATACCGAGGTGGAGAACAACAAATTCGCGGCTCAGGCAATGATCAAATAATGCTTGCTAGGTCTTTTCTCAATGCAAGATTATTTATAGATAAGGCACGTTGATAGAGATTTCAAAATTACCCCAAAGGTCATTACAGGTAAAAGAAGTTTTTGTTAACATAATACATTAGACATGATATTATTATATATTGTAAATTATGCTAATGACAATGTAATTGCATCTTCCATTTAGAAAAGCTCTGAATGTAGATTATGTTCTATGTTCTTCTAACTACCAAGCAAACTTTGTTATCCACTGGACACTGATCAACTTAACTGATTGTGATTGTGTATCCCACTCTACTTTGAAAAATATTTTCAATTACCTATTACAAAACGTCAGTTTCATTTATGACTTGCAGTCATTTAGTTCACAAACATTGCTAACAGTTAATGCACTCTAGTACACGCACACTTTTAGTGAATTATAAACTTTGTTTTAATATTATTATTTAAATATGCGTCTCCCGGGAAATAAGTGTTCCTACAAAAATTGTGAAAAAAGTCAACGAACCGATCCAGGTCTCCACATGTTTTACTTTCCTGTAAAAGATGAAGAAAGATGCAAACAGTGGGTTTTAAATTCCGGAGGTAAGTTTAATTAAATGAGAGTACTATGAAAAATCTTTATCAATAACAATAAAAAATGAAACAACTCTGTTGGAAAATCGTGCTAAATAAAACATTTTGAACACCTAGCAGGACATCTTACAAAATGCAGTTCTATACTCGTATGTTTATGGATTTTTTTATAATTTTTATATTTGTTTTCGCTGTTAGCAATTTTCCCAAATTATTAATGGAGAAATTGTTTTTGAACTGAAATTTTAACACAATTCTGTAATTAATATATTAACATTTCGAACCTTTTTTGTACTACTACTTGTAGTGCAGAAATTATGTCAGATGAAAGTTTTTATACAGGGTGATTCATACCTGGAGGCGACAAATGAAGTTTCATATTCTGGGTTATATTCTAAGTAAAAATGTGTAATTACTTTTTTCCGATCAGACTTAGCATACAAAATATAGCTCCATATTGTTCCTGGCAAAACTTCGTTCGTTCGTGTTTCTGTTAAAATATTTTTCATCAATGAAAATGAGCGTTCAACGTCGCATGACGCAAATTTGTATATAGGATGTTGTTTTGGTTTTAAAATCATCAACTTTCTCTCCACAAAATACTTTAGTAGTTTGAACGTGCTTAACTTGGCAGTGGTTAAACAGCCTGAAAGCCTGAAATTTTATATTGCGAATTTATATCAAGGACTTACTAACCTGCCTACTAATATACGGAAAACACAGTTTACCTAAAATCCGGGCTTTAGTGATTAGTTAATTTGGTGACTGCAATTCAGTAATGAAGAATATGCACATATATTTTTGTGAATGGGAAATAATAATGAATGCAACTGTTTAAAACACAGAATTTTAGACAAATTTACAATTCAGTTGTTTTTCGCTGCCAAGCTCGTATTCCGCGCTGAAGGCGGCCATTTCGAACAATTGTTATGATTAAACTTTTTTATTATTCGTTTTTTGACATGTAAAAATGAAAAAAAAAACTGTTTTGTAGAAGTAATATACGTTTACTTACTTCTTATTAAGGATTTTAGTCAAATAATCCTTTGAAAATCTTAAAAACTGAAATAACTTCTGGAAATTTAGAACTGAAATAAATCTAAAACGAAGTCTGATCGGAAAAAATTGCATATTTTTACTTAGAATACAACGTAGAATATGAAACTTCATTTTTCGTCTCCAGTTATGAATCACCCTGTATATCAAACTCGCGTATCAATTTTTAAATATTACTTTCACGTTGACATGTTTAAAATTATCGGTTCTACTTTTTTATTTAAATAACTCCAAGTTAACAGCGTTAATTTAATTATTTCAGGTGATACGAATTTATTAGATATGCCGCCAAGTGAGTTGAAAAACAGAAAGATCTGTGAAACTCATTTTGAAACTTCGGCCTTTGTGAACGTATTGAAACAAAGACTCAACCGTAACAGCGTTCCTAAACCATTCGAAAATTCATCTGGTAGTCCAATTAACAGTTCAACTGAAAAAAGTGTTTCGCCGTGGGAGATACTTTTTCCTCAACTGCCAGA
This sequence comes from Limonius californicus, assembly GCA_014611495.1. Taxonomy (NCBI): domain Eukaryota; kingdom Metazoa; phylum Arthropoda; class Insecta; order Coleoptera; family Elateridae; genus Limonius; species Limonius californicus. The sequence continues at coordinate 12,294 of JABXWE010028794.1, read as the reverse complement.
GAATGTTCCACAAACTACCATCCATGATTCTGAACCACTGTTTTTAAGACGTACCAAAAACCCCAAACTTTATAAACGACTTGCTACCATTGATATGTCAAATTTGGTTTCATCACCTAAGGAGATCTGCATTGATCCAGCTGTTCTTTCTCCTACATTGCAATCAATTTTAAATTCGGATAGGAAAGCACCGAAAACACCAAACACTCCAACAGTGAGAGTTAATTATAAGAAATTTTTTAACTCTCCTAAAAAGCAAGCGTTAATAGTTTCCAATGGCCAGAAAACCAAAAAAATAAAAGCACTAACAACAGAAGTATTACGTTTACGAAAAAACATTAAAAAGCTGTCAACGCAAATTAACAGAAATGAGGGAAAAAATAATACATTTCTTAAAATGCAACTTTGCCATAAATCTCGCCAACGTTGGGAACCAGAGATGATTAATTTGGCTATGAACATTTATTATTCTTCTCCGTCATCCTATAGAAATTTGAAAAAGCATGGAGTGGTTCTTCCCGGAGTGTCGACTTTACAATCCTACCTTAACAACATTATTGTTTTGCCAGGATTCTCAGACGATGTGTTTTTGCGAATTACCAAAAAAGTTCAAAAGTGGACGCAAGAACAACGGCTGTGCGTCTTAATGTTCGACGAAATAGCGCTGAAAAAAAATCTAGATTACAATAAGAAGCATGATTTTGTTGAGGGCTTCGAAGATCTTGGAGAATTGGGCAGAAGAGAAGAATATGCTTCAGAAGCACTAGTTTTTATGGTGACCGGATTACAAAACAGATGGAAAATTCCGTTGGCATATTTTCTAACTGCAAAATCTACAAATTCAGTAGATTTAAAATCTTTAGTTGAAATGTGTTTAAAAAAACTAAAACAGTGCGGTCTTATTGTCAAAGCTGTCGTTTGTGACCAAGGATCTAATAACAGGTCAACCATATGTAAACTTAATATTAAAGCAAACACGCCTTTTTTAAATATCCAAAATGAGAAAGTATACTTTTTTTATGATGTACCCCATCTTATAAAAAGTATTCGCAACCAGTTATTAGCACACGATTTTGTCATAGATAAAGAGTTGGTTTCGTGGAAAGTGATTAAAGATTTGTACAATTTAGATAAACAGAGCGGAACAGCCAGATCATTGCCAAAATTGTCGGATATTCACATTTCCCCAAATTGTTTCCAAAAAATGAGATGCAAGTTAGCATTGCAGGTATTTAGCAACTCCACGGCTGCTGCTATCCGAACGGGATTATCAACTGGACAACTTCCGTCTTCTGCTGAACCTACTGCAAGATTTGTGAAGTTTCTTAACGATTTATTTGATTGCCTTAATAGCTCAAATCTCTGCGCAAACAACGTAAATCGTGTACCGCTTTCCGAAAAAAAAAATATACACATAACAGCAATTTTGGAAAACGCTTTGAAAGTGCTGCCTACTTTGAAAACTGTTGCGGGTAAAATGCCTCCATGTTTTCTTGGATTAATGCAGTCAGTGAGGTCAACTTTATTACTCTATAATGATTTAAAAAATAATTATAACATTGATTACTTATTAACTAGGCGTTTAAATCAGGACTCGTTAGAAAATTGTTTTTCGGTAATACGGAATAAGGGGGTTTTAATTATAACCCTACTTCAAAATCCTTTAGATTGTCTTTTAGACACTTGTTTTGCGCAAATTTAAAAAAAATTACTGCAAGTTCTAATTGCGAAGATGATGACAGTGAATTTATTTTTAACAATTATGATACACAACCCTTAACCACGGCTCCCGATGCAACTGCATCATGTTGTTTTTTAGAAAACGTTAACCTGACCATCAGCAAATCGTCATTAAAAACTGCTACATTAGAAAATTGTTCAGTGAGATATACTGCTGGATTCATTTTACGTAAATGTTTATCTAAATTTAAGTGCAACAAATGCGAAAACGTGTTAAAAAGCTGTTCTGTTATGAACGAATCTACTGAAGAGCTTATTAAACAAAAAGCTTATCAAACCAGGACTAATTTAGAATTAGGTAACTTATGTCCGCCCTCAAATTTAACAAACGATGTGGTACTGACAACTTTGAAGGTGTTTGAAGAAGTCTACCCAAAGATTAAACATAATTGTAATATACTTAATAATTTATATAAAGTTGCAGAAAAGCAAGTAATACAAATGTTTCCCGAATTCTTAATTTCTGTTGAAAATGAGGAGTGTGAAAAGCACCGCAAATTCATAATTAGGTATGCTTTATTGGTACGTCTTTTGAAGCAGACCACTTGGGAATCTCGACTTATTCGCAAAGCTAAAACAAGAGTTGCAAAATTGCGAAACTTAACCCACACTTAAATGTGTATACGTTATTGATGGCTGTTACTTCTTCTTAAGATCATTTAGATGTACTACTGTTTGTGTAATTATAAATAAACTCTGCGTTAATAAAATTATCTACGTTGCAAATTTATTTTTTCTTTATATACCTACATACTTATATATATACATACAGAGTGTTCCAAATTCGAAGGCTACCATGAGAACATTGAAAAAAACAAAAATTTAATTTTTCAAAAAAGATATTCACTTTCAAAAATTATACCAATTTATTTACTTACGATGTTTAATAGGAAGCGCCTGTCTAGTATATACAGATTAAATATTTATAGGCAAGGATTGTAAGTGACTTTCTAGGCTAGGTAAAATTTGGAAACATTTTCATTAAAATAATACCATCATAACACCTTATTCTTGGGGTTAAGGCGGTATGGGCTTTGCTACCTGCTTCTGAGTTAACGTGGCCCAGGTAAACGATGTAGAAAATCTGTCATTTGAAAGTGTATTTGGTCAACTGCAGGTAGTACTGGAAATAACTGACAGCGCCATCTTTCGCAAAGGTCCCAGCGGGTTTAGATTGAATCTACTTTGTCATTTACTTGAGACGTCTAGGTATTTATTAGCCTATGCTACTACTGAACAATGAATTTCCCCTAAACAATTTTTGCTTTATGTAAGTAAATGTCTACCCCGCAGTCGACCTTGCCTGTAACCAGGCGGAAGGTATTTACAATTTAAATATCTTAAGAAAATATGACCACCATTGTAGGGACCACTGCAGTCCTTGTGAGAGTGGTGAAAATTGAAGCAACATTCTGGATATCCCAGTCTTGGTGGAACTAGCCCCAATACAGCCATTCTTGTGTTATCCAACTACCAAACAACATAGAAAAAAACACTTCCTGCAAAATTCCTGGTTAAGTACAACCGATTGACTGCAGTTTGCATTTTCTTTAATAAATGTATTGAACTTTTCTGGTGTTTTATTTAGCAATTCAGCTCAGCTAATTTAGATTCGAATCTGCGACGGTCAATGGCTCACAAAAATAAACAAGTCTTCTAAGTAACGTTACATAATCGAACTTCAGGAAGCCGCAGAGCCATTATGTCAGTACCAAAGTGTCATCTTCCAACAACCCAGGTAAAATGTTAGTCGCAATGCAAGTAACGCGGTCCAGTTAAATTTTCATGGAAGAAGTGTGGTGAAAAAATATGGCTACCCACACCAAACATTTATAAGAAAACCTCTGAAAACGAGAACTACATACCCAAAGCACATTCTCTTGGTGGTGGGAATTATGTGTATTCATTCACTTCACCAATGTTTGAGAATTTTGCCTCATTGCTAAGCCATACATAATTTAAAGACGATCCAAAAGAAGTTGAAAGAAATTACAAAATTATAATTTTCTCTGCTGTTCGTGCACCAAAGTATCAACCAGAAATCTATGCTAACAAGCTGCTTTCGTGGTGCTTCGGAGAGTACCTAAACACACTTTACTTTTACCAAGCCAATATGATAGGGATGATACACATTTTTTTTCAAAATTCTAGTAATACCAACGTTTGTGCTGGGATTTCTCTGACTTACATGGATATTGTAATGTACTTCCTGTAACACTGCTAGTTCGTTTTCTATGTTTGTAATAGTTCGGGTCCTACATATAAATGTCTAAAAATGGAAGGAGGACATGTAGAACATCTACTTTAATTATTTATAATTAAAATGTTTTATTTAAACGGCTATTTGTTTTAATGGGTGGGAAACTTATTGGAATAAGAAGCAATATTTATTTTCTTAAAAAAAAACTCCATATTTCGAAAACGGTTGATTTTCGAACCCATGTTTATTACGACTTTTTTGTTTGTATTGATGAGAGCTATAAGTGGGTAAAATTTCCGAAGGTATTTTTTACTATTATAATTATTATATTCATAAGCTTTTTATAATACTAAGTTTTTATAGGGAAATGGAGCTAAGAAAAAAAGATACAGAGCTTTAAAGTTTTTACTTTTATTGAACTGTTTTTAATATGTAGGTAACCATTAAAATAGCATTCGCTCTAATTATGGTACGCATCGTATTTTCTGTTGAAACTCTTTTGCAGATGGAACATTTTTAGAAAACGCTGAAACACTGGACACAGTTTTATAAACTGTATAATTTTACATGTAAGTTACATTGGCTAACAAGTTAATAAAAAAGAACACTTAAAGTTGAAACGGAGGTAGTTGTATATAAAAATAAAATGTTGATATTAATTCTGCCTAAACCGGAAATCAAAACTAAGGCTAAAAATGCAATTTCAAAATAATAGTATTAAAAACAAAAAAGTTACATGCTGTTACCTCATCCCGTGGTCACTCGGTATTGCCTGAGGGAGAAATTCCGCTCACACGCCGATGGGACATCCTATATGCAGGGTTTGTAACTAAAATGCTTGCTCAAAGTTGGATATTCTCCTGCTTCATTACACAGTTACAGAAAAAATAGAAAATCAGCAGGAAAAGATAATGTAGCAAATGAACTATTAAAGTACGGAGGGCAGGCACCAACCAGGGAAATAATGAAAATGATACCGAAGGTGTTTGAACAGCGTAAAATTCCCGACGAATGGATAACCGGTATCCTACTACCATTATTAAAAAGGTAGACCGTAAAGGCCACAAAACTAGAGAGGCATTAATCTACTAAACACAACATTAAAACTTACAAGGATAGATAACAACCACAAAGAACAACAACTTGGGAACGTTCCGTAAAGAACAGCAAGGCTTTAGAAACGGAAGATCACATTTAGACGGTATATGTATTTACAATAAATCAAATTAGGTCAATAGAGGTTACAGTGTTACACGGGGTACAGTGTTACTTTCGTTATAATCCGTATCCTATTGGCAATAGAAACTTGGCAACGCCGTCAAGGTTGCTTATGTTTATGAATTCAGTGCATACGTAGTTACAGAGACTTCCCGCGTGATTCAGCTGAAAAAGTGAGTATTTTGTATTTTTAATTCCAAAAGTAAAATATTGTAACATTTTGAAATTTGTCTCGGTTGTTATAGAATAATTGTTTGATACTTTTGTAATTATATGACCATACATACGCTTTTCAAGTAATGATATCAATGTAAGAACATAACCTTAAATAATTTTATATTTTTGTGAAAACTAGCTTTATCTGTAAAAAGTACCAGTGGGGCACAGTGTGACATGGAAGCCGGGGCTACATGTAACACTGTGCCTCGTACAGGAGAACGATAAGTTTCATTTAAAATTGTTGTTTCAGAAGCGTCTTACAATGGTGCGAAATAGAAAAAGAAAAGCGAAAAATTGGGGATATTGATGCAGAAAGAATGAAAAGAGCCGTGCTTAACGTTATAGATAATGGAATGTCTGTACGAGGAGTTGCAAGAGAAGAAAATTTAGTGCACATGACCCTCAAAAGGAATGTTGTCAAATATAAGAATAGTACGATGGTCCAGAAGGGCCATCAGCATGTTTTATTGTATTTAAAGTCGCACTGCCAGATTTAAAGTCGCACTGTCAGAATTAAAGTCGCACTGCCAGATTTAAAGTCGCAATGCCAAATTTAAAGTCGCACTGCCAGATTTAAAGTCGCACTGCCAGATTTAAAGTCCCACTCACAATCGTCTACTGATTAGTGGGTTCATCTGGTTTTTGTGCTGAACAATACATATTAATTTTTGGTCTTCAATATAGTTTTCAAAATGGATCACTATATTTGTGATCGAAATAATTTAATAAAGTTCTATTTCGGTTTGGGCTTAGAACAACAAGAAATAAGAAGCTTTTTGAGCCTTAGACATAGTATTGACGTTAGTGCCAGACATTTAAAACGTATTTTGAAGAACTTAAAATTGCACAGAAGAAAGCCTTATTCCAATCCATATGAAATACTGGATTTTATCAGGTATCAGTTAGAAACTAGCTCTCAATTACATGGATATAGATGGATGCATCTAAAATGTCTGCAACATGGTCTAGTAGTACGTCGAAGTACAGTAAGATTCTTGCTGAAAGAATTAGATCCAGAGGGAGTTTCTTTGCGGAGAAGGCGACGACTGCAAAGAAGACAATATTTTAATAAAGGACCAAACTACTTGTGGCATATAGATGGCTACGATAAATTAAAACCTTACGGTATTGCAATAAGTGGTTGTATTGATGGATACTCACGTCACATTATCTGGTTAAAAGCTAGTTATACAAACAACAATCCTCGGGTTATATCTGGATTTTTTTTTGACATCTATAGAAACATGCGGAGGATGCCCAAGAACCATTCGTACAGATATGGGAACAGAGAATTTTCATATTGAACATATCCAGACCTTTTTAAGAAGTCGATTTTTTGGAAATCGACGTTCGTTACCAGCATTTATTTATGGCACAAGTCAACACAACCAACGCATAGAATCGTGGTGGAGCATATTAAGGAGGGAAAATGCGCAGTACTGGATGAACTTGTTTGAGGCTCTGAGAGATGAAAATTTTTTCAACGGCACTTTTGTCGACAAGTCTCTAGTTCAATTTTGCCTTTTACATATAATACAGGTACGTGCATAGTCAAATAGGGACAGATTTCTTAATCTCCGGAACTTGTCTAATAAAAGTTTGTTTTACGAGTATGCAATGGGAACATGCAATTTTTTTTATTATAGAAAGAGCTGGATCAGGTTGCACTTGAATGGAACAGTCATCGTATATCATCTAGTAGACGTAGTAGAACAGCATGCAGGAAACCCATTATGATGTACAATTTACCTGAATTGTTTGGAACAAAAGATTATTGCGTCCCAATATCGGAAGAAGAAGTGACACTTTTTAAGGAGCAGGCTATATTTTTAGAAGATAATATTTGTTGTGATAGAAATGTTCAGAACTTATGTAATATTTTGTTGCTGGAGAATAACTATGAGAAGGCGGAAAGCACTGATGAAGCTTTAGCTTTATACAAAAATATTAGGGAAAAAATTTACGAATTATTATAAACATTTGTCAAAGATGTTTTAGCCTTTATTAACAAAAATAAATGTTTATAAAAGTTTAAAAACGCAAACAAAAATAAAATATTTTCCAATATTATCAAAAACATTTTTTTATATTTATAAAAGGTAAAAGAAAATAAAGTAATTTCTCAAAACTTAAAAGGAACCGTGCCTAATAAAACTCTTACGGCATTCCAAACGTGTTTGAATTCAAAATTGCAAAATCCATGGCCTCCTTGAAGTCGTCATAATCCATATGGCAGGTAGGAATTTTTAATTCAATGGCGCATGTATTAGCCATCGGATATATATAGGTAACCGTCGTGAAGAAACTTTAATCGAGCCTGGCAGGGAAAACCTAATGGCGGGATAGTGTCCGCCCCGTTGCAAAAACCAAAATATCGGTGAGACGTACTTTATCCGTATTTCCTAAAACAGTTCTCATTACGTACCTATGTACATATTTTATTTGTAACATACTGTTACCTTCACAATCCAGAATGTATTCTCTAAAATATGTTATGGCCCTGTTTTCTGCTATTCTTTTGTTAGAGCCAATTTCGCTGTAATCTATTCCCTGAAATAACTCTTCTAAAGTGTCAGATGTTAAAGGAAGTTTCTCTTCACAAAAGAGAGGCTCAAAAAGTTTGGGATATTCAAGAATTTTGTCATAAATACCCCCTGTTGTTAATCCATCGATGAACTGTTTCAGGGGTTCCTGTATTCTTTGATAACCATAAAATCGTAAGACGTCTAAAAAGTTAAGAAATTAGAATCTTGTACAACACCATGAAACCTAACTAAACCTTTTATAATAGGTGATTTTTGGTCAGTTGAAGAAATATACTGATATCCTGCTGTAGGAAAGATTGTATCTGCTAATATCAATTCCTGAAGTATATTAAGATCGGTTTCCTTTTCAAATAAGGATAATTTATTTTATATTTCCTCCTCCACGTCGTCTATTTTAATATCACTATTGTCAATTCCATAAGCAATAATAGAAAAAAGTGTGTTGGATATAAAATGTGGACCGGGACCACCATGTAATAACGATAATGCCATTATCCTTCCAGTTTCAAAGTAATGTTTGTCACGCACAGCATTACTGTTCAAGGAAATATACTTTTTATTTCTGCCCGTAAACAAATTACTGGTGCGTAGCTCATCTAACAGTAAACGAAACATTTCGCGTTTAGGTCCTCCTTCGCCTATTCCACCTTCGCTTAGACCTTCAATGTCGCTGAATTTTACGGATATTTTATTACATGGATTAAAATCTTTTCGTCTAAGGCCTCGTACGCAACATTTAAACACATCGCTTCTGAATATGTTGAATTTGCTTATTTTGTCCGTTTTAATTTTGACTTGTAGGTCCGTTAAAACCATCTCTAATGTAGGTTGCGATGGATCATCCTTAGTTTCAAACAAACAGTGATTATTGCCAATTTCAGTATAAGGCTCATCAAAAATACTGCTAACCAGTCATGATAATGCATCGTTCTCAGTAGGTGGATTATTTTGCATGGGTTCTTCGTCTACAAAAAAGAAGTTGTTAAATTCTTAACAGAACAGCTTCCTGAAATTTTAACAAGTCAAAAAAATACGATACATACCACAAAGTTCTCCAAATAGCAGCCTTGGGGATCTTTGTGTGTGTGTAAAGCTCTGGAGATTTTCCTCATTATCTGGATTAAGACATTCGGACTCGGAGCTACATAACTCTACACTATCATTAACCAAGTCCAACGTTGGCTGCGGATTTGTTGAAATACTGTTAGTCTTTTCAGTTGAGACGAGATAAAACCTTAGTCTTGTCAGTCCTGTAATCTTAAACATTTCTTGAACGGTAAGGTCTCCCAACGGATTATGTTGAAAGTCCCAAACGGCGAACGAAAAATTTTCTTCTCTATCTTTCGAGGACACACCATCTTGGAAGAAAATGCTTTTGCTTGCTAGTAATATATCATTATATCTTCCGTTTATGTGTACCATTAACTTTCGTGTACCACCACCTTGTTTTAGTCTTACTTGCTTATGTGTATTACCGTTTAAACTGCAAAACCAACCCACCAGCACCTGTCTTGTATCTTTAACGCTTTTATTTGGTAACGAGACAGAACAAGAATGCGTTTCTTGATCGCTAGTCGAGGAACTTCGTCTTCGTTTCTTGCTCAGTTTTTTTCTAATGAGATTTACCAGCCCCATTTTTCTTTCCGCTCCTTGTATTTTCTTAGTGCAGAAATCTTTTACGGCAATACTATCACCCAGTGTCGGAAAGTAGCTGGTTAAAATGTCAATTGATGTCTTCGATATAGTTTCACAATCCATCTAAGGGCATAAAAGTAATATTTTACTGACAACTCGGTATGTCCACCCAGAGCGTGACGTCACCTGAGAAACATTTCGGGCGACGCGAATTGATTTTTTTCCCTGGCGTGGGGGAATAGGAACAATAACAAATTATACCCACATCAATGGATAGGGAATATTGAGTTCTATTTGGTAAAAAATGGATTGCAATAAAACCTTATATTTAGGTAGTATGAAATAAAAGCAAAAAACCTGTCGTAAAATGAAAATGTAGCGAAAACCGCTGGAAATGTCGATAAAATATAAAAAAGAAAGTTGTAGATATTATTTCCTATAAAAATGTCCGCGAAAGCGTACCTCTATCGCAAACTGTTACGGAGTTAAAGTCCTCAGAATTGGGAATAGTCGGAAACGTAAAATTTCAAGCTCAAAATGCTACGAGTACCACGATGATTCGTATTGATTTTGACGTGTACTAACCGCAACGCTGAGTGAACTCTCACATTCTGTCATTTATTACTGCAAAAAAAAACAAAAATCATAACGCCAATATTTTAACATCCTGTGTTTCGCGCGGAAAATGTTTCTCAATTGACGTCAGAGGTGGTGAGAGAGAGAGAGAGAGTACATGCGCGCTGACAACTTTAGTAACATCATAAATACTAGGGATGGGCGGTTATTGAAAAATAACCGGTTAACCGCAACAAAGTAACCGGTAAGTATGTATTTTTTTCATACATAGGTACTAACCTTTTCGTTTTCCAACACCTGTATCTCATCAGTTGAAAGGCGTCGATTTTTTAAAAAATCTATTAAATCTTTTTCCATGACCAACCTAAAACAATTTTTTAAAAGTTAAAAATAAGTTAATCAAGATTTTACGGATATAGCGCTAACTAAGGGGTCGGTGAATTAAAACATGTCAAATTTATTACACAGTTAGTGCTATTCTATGATTAAATTATTGGTAATCCTGCAGTTTAGGCCTCCCAATGTGGAACATGCGCACTGTGTGGCATTCGAGCTGTTGCCGTTTTCCAATGATTTGATATTTTCCTTAAACCCACTGCGCTTCTGTTATATAAGTATTGCATTGCAGGTTTCTCCGCTTTGTTCGTTATTGTTGTTGGATTGTTGTTATTACTTATTGTTGTTGTTTCATTATTTACTTCGTATTTACACGAATTCTTATGAAGAAAGAAATTGCACAATGCGGTATAGATGGATACGTCTACCATTTAGTATCTCGTCGAGTCCTGAATTGTTCGCGATGAAAATGCACAAGCCAACTCAAGAATGAAAGATGTGGAAGTTATGGCTGATGATGTTTTAATCTATGGTTCTGGGAAGACCATGGAGAAAGCATTGGTGGATCACAATGAAAATCTACGTACTTTATTAGAAAGGTTCAGGAAAAATAATTGTAAATTAGATAGATCTAAGTTATAACTTTGTCAAACATCTGTCAAATTTTATGGACATGTGTTGACAAATGAGGGTCTTGCTTGCTTGCTATGAAAGAGCGAGATCTAGGACGCGGTTTTCCAAGCATCTCTATGCACTTAGGCCATACGGCCCTTGTACAGGGTGGGCAAATTTCGATGTTTGTATAGGGTAACTCGATGACTATAGGAGATACAAAAAAATGGAAGTCACATTCTCGATCTCATTTTTTTAGACAAATTCACTGGCGGAAACAAAAATTTGCTATCGTCTTTTGTTTTCTAGTTATAAACAAAAGTTCGATTTATCGACTTTTAGACACATGTGAATATCGTGTTTGTTTGTAAAGTTAGGACAAAATAACTTTTACATTCTCAAGGCACTTTTTTCTGTATAATCCAGTGGCGTCGAGAAAATTTGAAAAAAAAGCTTTAATGTCGAGTTATGGCCTAAAGTTGTATTTTTTCAAATGGGAATCATAGTTGGCTATGGTTTAGTTAAAACGAGTTTTTTTTCTCTTTCTAACTATGTATCATATGTCGGGTAACTTTTGATGTGTAAAGTCTTTAATAGCGAACATAATATTATTTTACTAAATGACTTTTTGCGTTCTTTTTTATATTTTACCAAGTAGGCGGGTGTCATCTATGATGGTAAACGGAAAAAAATCAAGGGAGATAAAATCCAAACTATAATTATAGTAATTTTTCACATGGTTTTATAACATTACGGCCGGTTGCACAAACGCTTTATGAAGTTTGCCTTATAGTTACCTACCTTAAAAATAAAATTTTGGGGCAAAAATATTTTGTAACTTAGGTAGATCGGTATTTGGTTATAATGCTCTTGGCTGTAGATTTTGACAATTTAACTATTTATTAATACTAAAACTTTTAATTTAAAAAATTCCTTGTCAAAGTTGACAGATCGTTCACTCAGCACAGCATTTTATTAATAAAATAAACATACTTGTATTGGTTAAGAAAACTGGCAAACAAAACACATAATTAGCAAAAAAATTATTTAAATAGAAAAAAGAAAAGTAGACAACAATACTGAAAGATAAAAAAGATGTAGGTTAGGTTAGGTTAGGTTAGATTTGGCTGTTCAGGGACCTCGGTGGTCTAGTGGGGGAACGCATTGGCCACTCGAGGTCACAGCAAATGCGGTCGCTCCGTTGGGGGGATC
>JABXWE010028793.1:0-31641 GCA_014611495.1 Limonius californicus | reverse complement strand
TTTAACGTCGGCCTATTTCTGCTACTATGGCTAACCACCGACGTCAGGGAGCGATCCTACCACACCTGAAAATTTAGCCTGTTTGAGGGTTCTTTTGACGTGCCCAACAACACTTGGACACGGGGCCTACGATTTTACTTCCTATCCGAGAAGAAGGGCCGTTTTAGCGTTTTTTATCGCTCAGAAAAAAACCACCGACCTCGGCGTCCGGATTCGAACCCAGAACAGCTTCGTGAAAGGCATACGGCCAACCTATCCGAGCTACCGGCGCCGGTAGTGTAGAGAGTGACTGAGAAAACCTATTTTATTTTTAAAATGATAAACATGCAATAACGTATACCTTTAATAAAATAATTATATAATCGATCTTCTTTATTTCCAACTTCTATATAGCAAATTTTTCCATCCAACACAATGTTTCAAGCTTTCTGACAACGAGGGCACTTTTAACGTTATTTTGGCCCCTTATATGGAACTTCCAATTTCTATATAGCAAATATTTTTTAGTTTATAAATTTAAGCTATTTTTCCCATGAGAGATAAAGTTGTATTGTATATTTCATTGACACGTATATTGGCCTTTCTCGGAATCAGGGATTTTCCAACCCTTTGTACGCTCCGTGGTCATTAATGAATACACGTAGATTTGTATTTAAACTTTTACATATACTCTGTCTCAGAGGTTTATCTGCTTACCGGATTAGCGCCTATAAATTTCTTCGACATTCAAGTATTGGTTCTATTTCACTCAGACCTATTAGACATAACGTATCTCAACATAGAACATAAACGATTAGGAGTGCTCATATTTACTTGGTGTTTAAGTAATGCATAGAAGCGAGACACGCGACTATTAGGGTTAAATAAACTTTGGAAAACCCCTTACCACCATGATATCGTTGTGGTAAGGGGATTTCCAAAGTTTATTTACTTAAACCACCGTCTCCAATCAATCCTATCCGACTATCACGATATCTAGTATACACCAGAACATTTGTAAATTCCAGCAGCGCATGTTTTATTTGGAAACCCCCTTAAAACCGAGCTTTGGAAGAAATATTTGTTTCTCAAATTTAGTATGTAATTAATTATGGTCTTTGCGACCTGTAATATCGAATAAGGTAGATTGTAGATTGTTCATACGGGGAGGGTTGTTACTGCCCTTTGACACTGCGCCCTCTTGGGCCTATTGTGAATCCCCTTCTGTCGCTAGTCGCTGTCAAGTAGATCCGTCCCCTTTATCAGGTCTAGGAGTTGGTTGATAAGACTGGCTTGTGGTGACAAATACCGAATAATAATAATAGTAGTGTACAATTATTGTATACTATGTAATAGATAGGCAGATTTATAAAAATCTGCAACCCACCACTTGCAACCATGGGATCTTAATGCTAAAAACCTTCTCTGGAATTTCTGTCGTTCGGATTCGACGTTAAAACGGTATGTCCCCGTGTTTCTACCTAAGCGGAGAAACATGTGGCAGAGAAGAGGCCGATGTTCAACAGTGGGACGGAAAGGCCGTCAATGATGATGATGTAATAGGTAAGGAAAAACTTTGTTGCAATAATAATAATTTTAAATTTCAACAATTTTTTAATAAATCTTTTATATATCATAATCATCGCTATCATCGGAGTCTGAATACAAACTTAAAGTAATCACAATTGGATTTATTTCTTCCATCACACATTCACGTTCCCACCACTCTTGAATTCCTTTTTCAGCGCGTTCAACGGAGTTTTCAGCCGCAACGGACAATTCTTCCTTCAGGATCTTCATAATTTAATTTACGATTTAATATAATGGCAAACAAAAATAAATTTGTATATTATCCGGCACCAACTAGTTGCTAAAAGCCAATAAATATTATTAACCACCTGGAGTATTTATACTCCTACAAATGATAATTAGAACTGCATTATTGTATTGGTAATGCGATGTGTAGCATGGATAACGTAACTGGGAAATCGTTGATGAATACCTCATGCAAATCGAACAAACAATTTTAATCTTAAGCAGAAAGCATTTTAGGTTGAATCACAATATAAGTAAGGTAATATACAGGGTGATTTATAAAGTACGGAGGAGACTGAAAGGGTAGCTAGAGAAGACCAAAATAAAGTTTTTTTCGTTATAAACTTTTGACCAAAACCCAATATTAAGAAAGTTGCAGCAAGTTAAAGATAAATCAATTAATTGGCATTTATTACAAACAAAACATAAAAGTTACGATATTAATAATTATCTTATAATGCTCAACAGTTGGTATCCACTTATTAAAGACAGCAAATGATTTAATAAAACTAAAAAACAAAAGGAAACAGAAAAAAGGAAATTTACTTACATGTCAAAATTAAGACTTTTGTTAGGTTATTAGTTTGGTTAAAATGATTCTACAGTAACGAGGAACACATAAATATATATTCTAATAATAATAATAATCTCAACTGATTATTGTTTATGGAGCAGCTAGAGAATTTTTGGCGTATTTTGCATAATTTAATTTAAAGTAACAGTAATAAAGTTTTGTAAGAACTATGTTTCCGTGGAAACGAAAAACAAATGATATCTTTAATTCTTGCTCGTTAATATCAGCCAATAATAGATGTTAGCCAGGCCTTTAACAAGGTCTGGCACCCTGGACTTCTAGTTAAAATAAAAAGGATTCTCCCACAGGCATACTATAACTTATTAAAATCATATTTGTGGAAGCGGCAGTTCAAGTGAATAGTGACGTGTCTGGTCTCAATCCAATTAACTCGGGTGTGCCACAGGCCAGTGTGCTCGGTCCACTTCTGTATCTACTTTTTACAGAAGACCTACCATTAGCTAGCCACACAACATTAGTAACGTTTGCTGATGGCACAATCATTCTTGCAACCCACGAAAATCCAGAAATAGCTCCATCACGCATACAAGATCACCTAAATGTACTCCAAGGATGGTTGAAAAATGGCGTATGAAAGTAAATGGAAATAAATCGCAGCACACAACTTTTACACTTAGAAAAACTTAGTCCCCACCAGTACAAATAAATAATCAAGATATACCACAAGTCAGTGTAGTTAAGTATCTCGGACTAAATCTAGATGATAAGCTGAACTGGAAGCAACACATTATCAAAAAATGAAAGCAAATAGATATAAAAGTACCTAAGAGAAATAAACTGGTTAATAGGAAGAAACTCAAAACTCTCATTAGACAAAAGATCCCAATTTACAAAGCAGTTATAAAGCCAATTTGGACTTATGGAATAGAATTGTGGGGATGTGGAAACAAATCCAACCTAACTATAGCTATGATACAAAGAAGCCAGTCGAAAGTACTAAGAATAAAAACAGACACACCCTGGTACGTGTCAAATCACACTCTTCACGTAGACTTTAAGATTTTATATGTACAAGATGTAATCAATGAAAGGAGTGTCAACCACCATGGCAAATTGGAATATCACTAACCCGTTATGGGAACATCTACTAATACGTGAGGACAACAGAAGACTAAAAGGGACCTGGCTAATCGACCTAAGATAAGGTAGAAGAGGTAACGTCCCTGGACGTCACCCTCATCATGTCACCCTTAGTGCATCTTCAACTCATAATATTAGCCTATAGAGTGTATTATACTTTTTTATTATTGGGTTTTGGTCAAACGTTTATAAAGAAAGAACACTGTATTTCTACCCTTTCATCTCCTCTATACCCCATGAATCACCCTGTATTTAATTTCATTTTGTTAGTATAAGTTTGCAAGTTAAAGTTATATTTGATATTTTACATGATTGTGGAATTCATTCTACAGTAAATTGCCTAAATGTTGAAAATTAATAAAAATAATTACGCTTCTGGACAGCATGCATTTTACGTAAAATTTATCAGTGAACTGCCCGTTCACGATCGATGTTCAAGTTCTTACAATTTTGCGTTAATCCGGTAGCCCTGAGAGACGAACTACAAAGTGATTTTTTAAAAAGTCAATTGCAGTAGCCTAGGGATTGTCCCGTCTATATTAAGCTTTAGAATCTGACAATATGACAATTGTAACAGAAAGAAAGAAATCTTGACGAAAAACCTGTAATTTACTTACCTTAATAAATTACAAATCAGTTGCAACTAAATACTTGTTCATTTTCACATTTTGTTGGGCCAAAATTTTTAACTACCTGAACTGTCACACAGTTTGACATACAGGTAAATGTCATTCAAAGCTAATTACAGCTGACTGCAGACGGAATAGCTTTTTTTCTAGGCTTGCTGCAATTGACTTTTTAAAAAATCACTTTGTATACAATTTCACAAATTTATTTTGCAGTTGCATTTGCATTCTTGTATAGTGTACTCGTATCACTAAAATCATGAATTGGCAAAACGAAATTGTTTAAATGTATGTGAAAAGTTGAAGCTCTTAGATACAATCGACAAAAGTGAGAAAAAGGTAGACTACCCAGCGCGTTTAGTATACTCGCAGTCCCGATCACTTTATCTACTATTTTAAAAAATCGCGACCCATATATTAGTCAAAGCAAAGACCTAGATTCAAACAGAAACGATTTTGGAGAAGAAACTAACGAAAAAGAACTCCAAGACACTAGTGTGGTTTTCATTCCTGTGGAAGATGACGTTGTAGTTGAAATTTCCAAGAATCGGCTAGCATTTCAGTATCAAAAAAATTTACTCGCAGCAGCATTTTCTAGTTTAAACAATTGTTTGTTGTTTATAAGTACATATAATGACAAAAATTACCATATACGAAGCTTGTTCAACTGAAACCCATCTTTGATCAACTTAGCCTTGAAAACAAATGTAATAATTCAAATTACGTTTGTTAATGTTTGTCGTGTTTGTAAGTAACACATTAATACGTTTCTGACGTTTCAATTTGATTCTGACTTTTAAAACTTCGATTTTCAAATGGCGTATGAAGCCATTACAAATTCATACGCAAATTCAAGCAGTGTATGGAGATGCATGTATTGCGTACCCAACTTTGAAGGAACGGTGCCGAAAATTTAAGAATTGAAAAGAGGGGACTATGGATGAGCCGCGACCAGGTGCGTGGTGTACTGCATTAACCGAAAACAATATGGCATGTGTGGAACGCCTTACTAGAGAAAATCGTCGAATTTCAATTAGAGAAATTTCAGAAATTGTTGGTGAGAGTACAGGATCTGTCCATAGTATTGTTCGTAATCTGGGTTACAGCAAAGTTTATTCGCAATGAGTTCCTCGTCTCTTGTCTAATGAACAAAAATGCTTGCGAATGAGTTTATCTCTGCAACGCCTCATAGTATATGCAAAATGGCGATGACTTTCTTCTGTCCATAGTTGCTGGTGAAGAAACTTGGTGCCATTACTACGAGCCGTCCAATAAGTTATCGTCGATGCAGTGGAAACATTGCGAGTTCATCACCACCTAAGAAGTTTAAAGCACAACCTTCTGCAGGCAAGGTGATGTAAAATTTTTTTCGACTATGAAAGACCCTTGTTGATAGAGTGTAAGGAATCTGGAGTAAATGTCAATGTAAATATGTACAATGAAACTTTGAACAAGCTTCATCAAGCAATAAGACGGAAACGTCCAGGAAAACTTACGCGTGGGGCCATTTTACTGCTCGACAATGCTAGACCTCATGTTACTAATGCGGTAAAAGAAAATCTTCAACGAAAGAAATGGAGAGTTTTAGAGCATCCACCCTATGCCCGGATCTATCGCCTTGCGATTTCCACATTTTTGAAAAAGGCGTTAAAAGGTCGGAGTTTTGAGTCTGACGCAGTAGTACAGAGAACTGTGGAAGACTTCTTCAATCAGCAGCCACAAGAATTCTATGAGCAGCTTAGTAAAACAATGGGATAGGTGCCTTAACTGTGACGATAATTATTTATAATTAAATTGTTGAATACATTTTTCAATTGAATACACCTCGTATTTAAGATATAATGTACGTATGTCTGTTCCTAATTATACATAAACATTTATGCTAAATTACTGGACATTCATTACTGCCTTGTTTAATGAGTTTTGACAGCTTAAATATTTTGCTGTTCCATACATCGACTATTCTATACATGGATTTCTTCGACTGTAATTATGGCTTCAGAAAATTAAGAAAAATATTATATTTGCTCAGAAATTATTGATTAACGATCACATGAAAAAATCAAATAATGATTTAGCTTTAAAGTTGAATCAGAAGTGGGTTACGACTCAACTGGTCGCAATTTTCCCAACCAACCGACGATATTACGCTTCCACAAACATAACTTTAAAATTCCTTCACGGATTTCCGTTGCAGATACCACTCAAATTTCAGGCATTTCCGTTTAAGTATACCGTGCCCAGTAATCCAATGAGTTTTCGAAGTTTTGGTAGAAAATTCGAGCAAACAAAGCGATAACGCACCAGAAATACGGAATATATCTAAATCACGTGTCCAATTTGTTGTTGACGTCAATTACAAATACTGGATTAATTAATATTCGGGTATCGTTGCTAAGCTATTAATACACGTATGAAGTAAATTTGGCAGAAAAGTCTATTTATAGCTAAACATGCAATTACTTGAAACTTGTTGATTATGTCGAATAGTTTTGCAACTGCATAGCTTAATTAATTTATTAAAAGCATTGCGAAAAAAATGGGGAAAAATTAATTAATGTTGTTTACAAAACGACGTTAGTTACAGTACAAAAACAAAATTAGCATGAAACTAAACGAACCAAAATTACTTAAACGTTTTGAACTAAAGCAGATTCTAATAGTGAC
The DNA here is from genome assembly GCA_014611495.1 of Limonius californicus. Lineage (NCBI taxonomy): Eukaryota > Metazoa > Arthropoda > Insecta > Coleoptera > Elateridae > Limonius > Limonius californicus. Next base: position 24,879 of record JABXWE010028793.1, on the reverse strand, counting down.
AATAATAAAAAACCAGGAAAACCGTAAAGGTCATTAAATATTTTGCCTACTAAATTTAACTATAAAAAGTTTTTATCTTACAATTAATTAAGTGAATCTAAAAACACACTTTGACGCACAACTTGTGTGTTAATTAACTTAAATTATTCTAAGTTCTATTTATATGTTGCACAAATTACTTCAAAAAATTCTGAATTTTAAACTCCTGGCGGTTTTAACTGGAAAATTCGAATCACCTCGCCAGTGGATGTAAGTGGAAAAGTCAAAATCGTAAACAAATTTTACACAAAACAGTGGTCCAAAAACTCATAATAAATCAAAAAACAAATTAAAAAAGCTTCAAAGACGTCAACGATTTTATCGCGAAGGCTAAATAAATATACAAAAACAATCAAGTAGTTTTACCTTAATATTAGTAGGTGATTTTAGGGCGAAGAACGCGACACAACCATCCATTTTCATTTTCAGAAAACCCTCGTAAAATGTTTTTTTGAGCGCTGAACACCGAACCGATGCACCAAACAAAGACGAAACAAACCACGTTTGTTGAACGGCGGGAGCGCGAAATCTATACCCGATTTCAAAAAGCGCAACAATGGTCACCAGTCCTAATTAGGGGTCAAGCTACCCCATTTTTCCGGTTCAACAGGTACTGGTCGAAAATATACATTTTTGCGATTCCCAACCTCCAAACATGGATTAACTGCTCGCGCCATGTATTTCATTATGTAACAGGCTAGCAATTAGAAACTGAGTTTAAGAACGGAAATGTGAGCCACTGGATCCCATTGACGTCAATGCTGAGCTTTCTCTGACGCAGCGTCGGCTCGTTAAAGGGGTGTCCTAGTTAGCGACTACTAGCTTGCTAATTTCATCATGAACCCTACAAAAACAACTGCTTTATAAATAGCTCGAAATGTAATAATTATAGATTGCTGTTATTATACAGGGTTATTTAAATTTACATCAATGGAACAGTTGTGGAATTTACTATTGTTTAAAAAGGAGCATTCCCCTAAGCGCAAAAAGGTAACAATACCTGCTGTAAAACAGCCTAAAAGAATATATAAGTTTCAGTTTAAAACTAAACCTGCTTTACGGCAATATGAACATGACGTTTAAAAATTTGTAGGATACTTAAAAAAACTATATCCGTAATAACAGAATATACAGTACGTTTCAGAAAAAGCATGCCGTTCTAAAACGGATATACTTCTAAGAGTCCAATTTCGAAAAGTATATTTACTAAGCAATAATTAGGAAACTTTGACGGATAATTAAAAATTATATACCATGAATGATTGCATATACAGTAAGCTATAAATTGTTTTACTCTTAAATGAATATACTTTCAAGATTTTCTTATTTTTTGGGATATTTCGGTTTCGTACAAAGTTTTCAATGTATTGTATACTTTAAGAATTAAAAAATTGCACATCGTGTTTAAAAATCTTCAAAAGCTGGTTATATAGGGTGATTCTAAACATGTGCGAAAATGTTTAGATGAGGTTAATTAACACCTTAATCGTCATGTAATTTTTTTTTTAATTTGGTACTTCTACGGAGATATGGCGCTTCAAAGTTTTTTTATATCCATTCATAAAAATCCAAATTACTTTTTTGTTTCTTGTCCAATTTTGATAAACTTAGTTGTTTTGGAAAGTTAACAGTCCAAATTTATTTTCCAGCCAAAATGTACAGCTGTGTGTGAAAAGTGGATGAAATCTGATCCAGAAGTGCATAATATGGTGTAAAAATTTGTAAATTAGATGTACTTAATTTTTTTTACATTCACGCTACCGCCCCCCCCCCTCTGAACTGCTTCCGCATTACTTCAGGGGGACGCGAGCGTCCCTTACATACTAGCCATTCGTGCAACCGCATTTCACTGTGACCTCGATTGACGGCGCTTGTTCGCACTGCCCCATCGAGGTCCCTTTATGTACTTAAATTGTCATTTCTATTCGAACCTTTGTTAAATAGCTTTTTAAATATTAAAATTTCGGAATAACTGTACCACCTTCCTCTTGAAAAAATTAATACTAGTTCTGATGCTGTAAAAAAAGTCATGTAACGATATTGTTCTCAAGATATGGAATTTCTCGATGCTCACCATTGGTGTCTCCGAAACTGTAGAAGATACGAGGTCGGCTAAATTAAAGAAAAGTTGCGCTTTTGTGGCGATTGAGAATTTGAAATCCTGGATGTTTTGAATCGTTCTTCATTTATCATGAAAAAACTGAAAATAGTGATTTTAGAAATAAATTATTATCTTCCCTACCATTGACGCTATTTAAATCAAACTGAGTAACTTTATGTTTTTGATCACTGTGAATTGAATGACTTTGACAGAAATTTTCTAAGTCTTCTAGAGTTCAAGTTGCGATAGTCAACTTTTTTATTTCTTATTGCCACCGTATTGGATTATCAAACAATTCTTCTTCTTCTTCTATAATGCCTCCAGTTAGAGGCTGGCGACCACCTGACTAAATTCTCCACGATCCATAGCCGTTCGAAACAGTTGCTCCGCTTTCATATCTGCCTACATTCTTATGTTCCGAAGCCATGACAGTTTTTTTCTTCCTATTCCTCTTTTACCTTCCAGTTTTCTTTTTATTATTAACTGTAGAAGGCTATATTTGCTGTTTCTTAGGATGTGGCAATTCAAATCAAATTAGTACCCAACTTAACATTTTTCTCCAAAAAACTTATTGAAATTTCAAACTTTGTAAAAAAACTTAATAAATTTGAAAAACGATTAAACAATAATTAAAATGAGAGATTGTATTGCTAATTGTAATTCAAACTCTTTAAAACTGCACACATTTTATTGGTCTTACGATACAAACACGACAATTTCAAAAACACAATGAATATTTAAATTGTTCAAAGTGCGCGCCGTTTTTTTATCATGCAGAGGTTAGTTCTCAAATTCATTTCATCCACTGCTTTTTGGATAGTTTACGTTGGAATGGAGGCGAAGGCATTTTCGATTTTGAGGCGAAGATGTCCTATATTTTCCATTGAAGATGCATACACAGTCTTTTACATTGCCCCACAGAAAGTAATACATAGGCGTTAAGCCTGGCGATCGTGCAGGCCAACGAATGTAAACGTGCCAAGCCAAGAATTTGGAAAACGTGCCAAGCCAAGAATTTGGAAAACGTGCAGCCGAATTTTAAAACGATTTACTAGGTGATTTAGGCATAACCTCAGCTCTAGGCGGTAAAATGTTTTCGCACATGTTTAAAATCTCCCTGTATAGTACGCTGGAGCTTACTGTATTTTTGAAATCATGATACGATTTTCTGTGTGCGTATATTTCCCAAACAGTAATAGATAAATTTGGTTGGATAACAAAAATTGTATATCATAAATGATTGGAGATACAGTAGGTTCCAGAAAACGGTCCATTCTGATATGAAGATTAAAATGTGCTATTTCTCAAACAGTCATGTAGAAATTTGGACGTACAATTAAAAATTATATATCGTCAATGATTGCATATACAGTAACCGCCAGAGAAAAATTTCTCCATCTTGATTATATGGTATAAGTTTTTCAGATTTATCCTTATCTAGAATTATACAAATTTTCCGTTCATTCGAAATTTTAAATTTGTATAGTTCAAACGGCAATTAAAATATTTGAATGTAATATTTACACAATATAATATTTAAAAAAATAATAATTTTTTTTATAAAAATAATATATTATTAATTGTTGAATGTGTGGTAAGCTACAGAAGAAACTGTCCTATTCCTAAATGATTACAGGTTGTTTAAGTCACTAATAATTGAATATACAGTATACACCAAAATAATTTATTCGAATCAAAAATGATACCTAAGCGTTTTCGAAGATAACTAGTTTTTTCAAAATTTCTTTTGGTGCCGATTTATAAAACGTACATCGCCGAAATAGCAATTTAAAATTTCAAATAATTGCCAAAAATTATACATCTTTAAAGGCACGATATACCATAAATACCAAAAGAATTGTTTTAACCATAAATCATTACGCGTTGTCGAAGTTTATCAGAGTTTTTTTTTAATTTCTGTTAGCATTGAATTTCTAAATGTACATCGCCCGTCGTCATTTAAAATTTGAATAAATTGCAAATTATATTACTTTAATGGTTGGCTAAACTCAAAACACAAAAACTGTCCCGACTGCAAATGATAGATTGTCCAATTTTTTCAAAATTTCTATTGGTGTACAGTAAACAGCAGAAACATTATTCGAAATGCAAATGAATTTATATTGTTGGTCTTTGCTAGAATTCGACATTCTTAAACAACCATTACAAATTGCAATAGAAAGTAAAAAAATTATATACCGGCTGATTCACCACAGGGGAGTATCAGCCTACCATGCAAACAATAGACAACCCAACATACATATAACAAGGTACTGCGATATCTGAAATTTTATTGACTGCATTATGAATCAAAGATGCCTGTTTAGTATTTTATTCTATTCAACTTTAAATAAAGTAAGTGAACGCAAACAACAAAATCTTACTTATAAATCTCGGAGTTTAAGTATTTCCAATATTATAAAATAGTACGTAACTGTCAACTGTATCAAACGCACATCTGTAATTCGTAATACCTTCAATCAAAAAGTTTCGATATCGCAGTATCTTGCAATACGTATTTTGGGTTACCCATTTGTTAAGTTTGTACTCTCCCGCAAATCGGTCTGTGTATCTAATAGTATCTGTATCTGTATATACAGTTAAGCCAGGAAGAATTGTTCCAATCATATATAACTACATATTATGTAAGTTTGATACAATATTACCGGAATTTTGCGATGTTCTTTCTTCTGTCTGTGTTGCGCGTTTTAAGGTACGGCAGACTTTGAGGACCGACAGCTTAAAAATAGCTCCGAACCACGGGAAGTGTAAACAGTCTCCAGAAAAGATTTTCTAAAAATACCTGGCTGGTTTGCCATTATCTTGCGGGGGAGAAAGGTCGTTAAAAATCGATGTTTGAGAATTGAACCCCATACCTTTAGCGAAGAATGTTAGGGCGCTGAGTATTCATCAACAAAGATGCGCTATACGTTATAAGATAATTTTTTAAACATTTGTCATTTCTTTAATACGGAAAATTCGAGACCATCTTGCTATTCGTGTATGACAAATGTTGAATATGTTGGAATATTGTAAAAATGTAAGTGCATTGGATTACCTAAAAATTAAATTAAAAAATTGTTTAGGAAAAAACTACCACAATCACATTACATTACGTTTAAAGAATTGTTTCGTAACTGTCCTACTATAACAAATTTTTCAACGTGTTTTGCCTGCATTTTTATCTACTATTTCTGGGTGAAGTTGTTGTGGTTCCAGATTGTTTACATTCTAACTTCCATATCTGCACCAGAATTGCTTAATTGATTGTTTCCTGCATTAACAAACAGAAGTGTAAAGTGCATTATTTATTCCAACGAAAATAACAAAGATTATCGAACACTTTTAATAAAAACGATGTTGCATTAATTAATCATAATCTTGACTTCGGAAGTTCGGACTTTCCTTAGGAAAGAATTGCTTAAACCAGTGTTTCTAAAAATGAGTTCCTGTAACCTATAAGGAATTCGCCTAACCTCTTTTGAGGGTTCGTTAGGGTAGATACTTAAACACATCTCTCCCTACGACCTGTGCTCTGAGGATATTTAACATCACAGTACAGACATTTTTATTCTTTAGACTTTATTATTCATTAATTGTTACAAAAAACAAAAGTTATTAATGTATATGATCTTCACGAACAGCTAAAAAGGCTTGACATGTTGTTGGCATGGATTGAATCAAATTATCAAAGAGTTCTCGTAGCATTGTATGCTACTCCTCTTTGAGATCAATTTGAAGTTCCGGAATTGTAGGTGGTGGTATATTTCGTGCAGCAACACTTCCTAATGCATCCCATGCATGTTCAATCGGATTACCATCAGAGGAATGTGCTCTATCAATTCCTATTTCATCAAACCAGATGTTTGCTCGGTGTGCGATGACGAGCACTATCATCCATAAACATGAAATGTTCTCCAACTACTACTAAGTACGGAAGAACAATGGGTTGCAATCTCATCCAGATAAGATTCTGAACGAAGTCTTTATTTCATTCAGAATGGCAATTCGTATGACCTCCAGTATTTATGCCGACCCATACCATCACATCGCTACCTTCATACTGTGGCCGCTCCTGGACAAATTGTGAATTATTGTGTTCCGGGTTTACACGTCTGTTATACGATTGCAAAGTGAATCTTAACTCGTCACTATACAACACTCGTTCCGAGTCATTATGACCCCAATTCACATACCCCTCTGCCACCATTCTGCAGGCTGCTTTATGATTTGCAGTAAGTAGAATGCAAACCAGATACGGCGGTCTTCGAGCACGTAGGCCGACGTCATGAAAACGATTTCTTACTTTTTGTGTTGATAACAGTCTTCCAGTAGCAGCACCAAACCCACCTCGAAGCTAAGTTGCATTAAGAGTTTAATTTCTAGGTGCAACTTACGAGAGGTAACGATTATCTCTTGGTGTTGTTGACGCTGGCCGACCTTGTCCTTGTCTTCGCCGAACATTTCCAGTTTCCAGCAAGCAATAGCAAAGTCAAGAAATTGCACTTTGCCTTACCCCAAACACTTGGGTTTTAGCTTGCTGTGTTCGTCCATCACCAAGAGCGTATTCACGCGCGCCTTACTAACCCCCAGCAACGATCGCGTGTCAATTTGTAAAAACAAATAAAGACCGTATGGTTCCTTATTTAAAAATGTTGAACTTGAAATATTTGCAGGTGCTATTTTAACTGCCTGTTTGTTTTATTATTAATGTTGTTAAATATCCGTTAATTATATTGAGAAATACAGGTTCAAAAAAAGCACCTAGACAGTTTAAAAGTGAGGCGGCCGTGGGTATTAGACTTCTACGCCGAACGTCCTGGGTTTAATTTCCAGTACCGGAAATCGGGGTTTTAACAGCCGTTCTCCCTCGCAAGGCAATGGCAAATCAGCGAGATATTCTGTCTAGTATATCTTCTCTGGAGTAGAAGTGTTTACACTTCCCGTGGTTCGGATTCCACGTTAAGCTGTAGGTCCTCTATGTCTGTGGTACTTTAAACACGCAACACAGGCATAGGAGAGAAGATCGCTACGTCTCGTAACAGATGAAGCACTCGAAGAAGAAGAAGTTTCCTAATTGTAACGGCCCGCATTTGTGATTATGTTTAAATTTTCAGACAATTGAAATCTTGCACATTATGTTCATAATTTTAGTTTTTAATGTATACTTGTATGTATGCATTTGATTTTTAAATGTATCTGCTAACGAATTTTAGCTGGAGTTCGAATATCACGCCTCATTGATCTTGGGAATGGCAGTTACGTAGATTATTCTTCAAGTAACCGTCAAGAAGCAAAGTCCTTTCACCAGTTTATTACCCTTTACAGGCCTAGCGCTTTGAGGAAAGTCGGCTGCTTACAGGCGTTTCTTCCACCTCTTGATTGCGCTTTGAGGTAACTCGGCTGCAGCTACAGGTAACCTTAATCCTTCACCTATCCAGCGCTTTGAGGAAACTCGGTCATTTACGGGCGTTTCTCCCACCTGTTAATTGCGCTTTGAGGTAACTCGGCTGCAGCTACAGATAACCTTAACCCTTCACCTGTCCAGCGCTTTAAGGAAACTCGGTCATTTACGGGTGTTTCTCCCACCTGTTGATTGCGCTTTGAGGTAACTCGGCTGCAGCTACAGGTAACCTTAACCCTTCACCTGTCCAGCGCTTTGAAAAAACTCGGTCATTTACGGGCGTTTCTCCCACCTGTTGATTGCGCTTTGAGGTAACTCGGCTGCAGCTACAGGTAACCTTAACCCTTCACATGTCCAGCGCTTTGAGGAAACTCGGTCATTTACGGGCGTTTCTCCCACCTGTTGATTGCGCTTTGAGGTAACTCGGCTGCAGCTACAGGTAACCTTAACGCTTCACCTGTCCAGCGCTTTGAGGAAACTCTGTCATTTACGGGCGTTTCTCCCACCTGTTGATTGCGCTTTGAGGTAACTCGGCTGCAGCTGCAAGTATCCTTAACTCTATCTGTCCAACGCTTTGAGGAAACTCGGCTGCTTACTAGCAATTCTCGCACCTGTTGATTGCGCTTGGAGGTAACTCGGCTGCAGTTGCACCTTCACCTGTCCAGCGCGTTGAGGAAACTCGGCCGTTTACGGGCGTTTCTCCCACTTATTGATTGCGCTTTGAGGTAACTCAGCTGCAGCTGCAGGTATTCTTAACCCTATCTATCCAACGTGTTGAGGAAACTCGGCTGCTTACGAGCAATTCTCCCACCTGTAGATTGCGCTCTGAGGTAACTCAGCTGCAGCTGCAGGTATCCTTAACCCTTCATAAGCCCAGCACTTTGAGGAAACTCGGCTGCTTACGGGCGTTTCTCCCACCTGTGAATTGCGTTTTGAGGTAACTCGGCTGCAGCTGCAAGTATCCTTAATCCTATCTGTCCAACGCTTTGAGGAAACTCGGCTGCTTACCAACAATTCTCCCACCTGTTGATTGCGCTTGAAGGTAACTCGGCTGCAGTTGCATTTCACCTGTCCAGCGCTTTGAGGAAACTCGGCCGCTTACGGGCGTTTCTCCCACCTGTTGATTGTGCTTTGAGGTAACTCAATTGCAGCTGCAAGTATCCTTAACCATTACTGTCCAACGTTTTGAGGAAACTCGGCTGTTTACGAGCAATTCTCCTACCTGTAGATTGCGTTTTGATGTAACTCGGCTGCAGCTACAGGTAACCTTAACCCTTCATCTGCGCTTTGAGGTAACTTGCTGCTTACGGATTTTCAACTTTCCGTAAACCACCATGCCTACCTTCGTTTTGTTGGGTTTATTTGAATTAGTAAGTCAAAATTTAATTATCGCTCTCCTTCGTACTTGAGATCAACGTACTAGCTCGGCTAGATTCTCTGCAGTTTCTTAGGCTGAGAGGTAGATGCTTTACACTGTCTGCAGTTCATATTTACGTTAATAAATGCATCACACCTCTCTGGTGTTTTATTTCACGCATTTACCTCAACCGATGAACAAAAAATAAACACAACAAAATTAGTGCCATGACTTGATAAAATAGAAGAAAATTTACTTAATTAATAATTTTATTCTGCATGTGGGAAGAATTAGCGAACGGAAATACTTAAATCTCTAGCAATTCTTCCTTGCCCTTCCTTCCTCTAAAATTTATATTAAGTGATTTAATTAACTTTTAATTGAAATCTCTAGTTACTACGTGATGAAAAGCAAGAAACACTTTCGATGTTCAACCAACATCCACCAAATAATTTTCTAGTAATTTTTCTATGATCTCCCTAACCCATGAGCAAGAAAATTCGAAACGTCTATTGTTTTTTCCCAATTTCAATCTATTTCTGTTCAAGTTCACATAGAGCACAACTCACTATAAATATAATACTCTCAAATAACCACTAGCAAAAAAATGATAAAAGTTTCATAATTTTCTAGTAATAAGATTACAACATGAAAAAAAATAAACCGTGACCTTAGATTTAGATAAAAAATGAAGAAAAGGCATATAAAAAAGTTAAATCACGATCATATAATATAATCCTGGGCATTGTTGTGCGAAAATAAAATCCTCTGATATAATCAGAGCTGAGTTTATAAAACATTGGCAATGACGTCAAATAAAACATTTAGGTTATCAATAAAGAAGTTTTAATTCAAAAAAGGTCATTTTCATACCGATAACACCCTTATTGTGCTTTAAACTAATAAGTGTTATCTGATAAATAAACAAAACTGCAATATTTTGCTAACCTAACTTAAGTTAAATTATCTTGTAACGCCAACAAATAGAAATAAGAACAAGAGAAGTAGAATAAATATTTATTACCACACAGTTATCACAATTTCGCAACCCTACAAAGTCTTTAATTGTATTATTCTGCCATTATTAAGTTTACACAATAACGACAATAAAAACAAAAATAAAGAGTAAAATTTCTTTTTGTTTTGTCAACCAGTTAGCATACGTATCAAACAATTATAGATAGCATTTGTTCAACACGGGACGTAAGCTATTTTTGTAGCTATTTAAAGTAGCAAGCTATCCGAAACAAAAGCTACAGTAATTGTAGCGGAAAAGCCAGAAGCTACGTGGTCGCTACATAAAAACGATTAAACAATGAATCAACTATAATTAAAAATAATGCACTATTAATGGAATTAAAATGTATTCCACAGATAAGCATTCGGCTTTAAAAGTTCCCAGAAGTAGTGACCGCAAAGGCAATGAAACCCAGACGCCCTAGTAATACAGTTTAATCTTATACATCCTGTATTTCCATGTTCAAATTTTCAGTATGTTCAAACGGTTCGTAGAAGTGGTGACCAAGACTAGAAATAACAAAGCTAAAGATACCCCAGAGGTCATACTAATAAAATTTTATCTAGTACATCAGGTATTTGTATCTTCAAATTTTTAATTCTGGAGGCCGACTTTTTTAATGTGGTACGAAATTGTGTGCGGTTATTTAGAGAAACAGGAAGCGTAACACGGAAGAGCGGAAGTGGAAGGCCAACAGTCCGTACAGAGGAGACCATTCAAAATGTTCAAGAGATTATGAATGAAGCACCTACAACATCATTGCGCCGACTCGTACAACAAGTTCCTGTATCTGTAGCATAGAGCAATTATTGCTCTATGTCTGTAGGTACCTGTAGAACAATTTTGAGAAGAGACATTGGTCTATTTCCTTACAAGATGCAGACAACTCATGAATTGTTACCGGGTGATAATAACAGGCGCGTGTTGTATTGCCAATGGTTCACTCAACATTGCTTATTTGCGTCAGTTTTTCGACGATCGCCTGATCAGTTTACGTTGTGAACCAGAATTTCCGCCGAGATCACCAGATTTAACTATTCTTGATTACTTTGTTTTTCCGCATTTGAAAAACACAATTTTTAAAATTCCAGTTCACACACTTCTTGAGTTGCGCAACCGAATAGTTGAAGAATGTGCTAATATCACACCCGTTATGCTCCAAAACGCATTTGATAACATGAAAAGGCGTTTAAATTTATGCTTGGATGAAAACGGTGGACATTTTGAAAATTTGTTGTAATATGTACTTGAAAATAAACCCTCGATCCCCTCAATTTAAAAGCAGTTTCAAAGTTTCAAAGACATACGTTCTGACATACAAAACCACCCTTTATCTAAAATTTTTTTGTACATATGGTATTTTACAGCTAAGTTCAGGTTTCAATTAATTTTGTGTGAAAAGTAAGCAGAGAATAATTAAAATAACTTCTGTAGTAGTCGCTTATAATATAATAGAACTTGCTACTTTTTAACTAACTTTGCCAACAGAAGTAAGCTATCAAGAACATATTTTTATCTAAATATTTTAATGGAATTAAAATAATGTTTAGTTTTTAAACAACTATTTTACATAAGCATCTAACTTACAAGACATACAAAATATTGCAGTTTCAGACAGCATTCGGCTTACAATGTTTCTAGAAGTAGTGACCACGAATAACAAAAGCAAGAAAAAACCAGACTCCCTAACAATGAAATTTATTTCTACACATCCTGTATTTGTATCTTCCAATCCGTTTCAATCATTTAGTTTAATGTGCTACACCTTGCTAAATTACACAACTGTTTCAATTTAGTTATGTAAATATATGGACGAAAAATGTTAATGTGTTTTAATATTGCGTTACTAAAACCCTGGGTAATCGTTAAGAAGTGGTTTACCCGAGTGGTGGTGCTATAAAAAGTATTTTACAGCTAAATTTAGAATTAAGATTTTGTGTCATGTATCCAGAATATAGCTGAAAGAACTACTCTAATAGTAAGTTATAGTGGATCTTGCTACTTCTTTAAAGTAACTTGTCCAACAAAAGTAGCTACAGCTAGAGTAACCTAGTGCAAAACCGAGAAGCTACTTTTTCGCCACATAAAACGGATTAAATTATAGGGAACATAATTACGTTTATGTCTAAAAATTTTAATGGAATCAAAAACCATATAAGCGAAAGTCATGTGTCAAATATTAAATAAAAATTTCACGTAAGGATCTAACCCAAAAAAAAAAACAAAATATTACAGTTACAGCCAGAATTTGGCGTAAAAAGTTCCTAGAGATAATAAGCACGAATAACAAAGTCAGGGAAAGTCCAGGGGCTCTACTAATAAAATTTTATCTTGCACATCCTGTATTTGTATCTTCAAATTTTGCCGTTGCGTTTAAACACCTCGCTAAAGCAGGTAGTTGTTCTCCATTTAAATGTGCAAATATGGGCGAGATTTTTGAAGGTATTTTAATGTTGGGTTACTCACATCATGAATGAATTATGAAATCCTTACCCTGGTATAACTTTGCTAGCACAGAAAAATGTGAATATTTTTATAGCCATTGTTTAATGGGACACCACTATTAAGCAAACGGAAATTTGCAAAAACATTCCAAATCAACAGTTTTGGGTATTTACATATTAAAACTACTATTCAAATATAAACTGTGAGGCTATACATTGTACACAGGGTGTCAATTATAGCTTGTCCACCATTATTAAATTTTCCATGTTTAGAGTTAAGAAAATATGTATATGGAAGAGACATCTATATCCACTAATTCAAGTGTTTAGACAATTTTTTTAGTTTTTCCAGCGTTATTCTAATTCGGCTACCTTTTTTTCTACGCCAATGGCTAGTCGTGCCCACCTCAGGCCCCACAATGGCAACCCTCATGATGAATATGTAAAAATGATAATTGTTATGACGCTGTTAATTCCGCAGAATATTTAATAAAATATACAAAAATAGACAAATCCCTGGAACTATCCGATTAACGTGACAGAGGAAATTCCCTCATTCAGTGGCGATTAAACAACATGTATAGTGGCGGTACTTTAAAGGCTAACCGCAAAATCATCAGAATACAAGAGATTTGAACAAGAGAAACTTTAATTTGATGACCTACCATTTAGGTTATGTGAGAGACAATGAAGTCGACCACTTTTATTAAAATCGGGTTTAAGAAGTTGCGGTTTATACATATTAAACTTCAATTTTGAAGTTGCTCCATTATTAATTAACGTTTAGTTCATGATTATTCCACTGTGTTTGTTCTTATACCAGGTGTATCTTCAGAACAATTTTGCTATTTTTAGATATCAATATAAAACTACATACCGCTTGTTTAAAGAAGGTACGATTGTACCCACGTATTGTACTCATCAAACGAAACCAAAAAGTCTTAAATCAACATATGTCCGCAAACCAACTGTTTCAGAAATAGAGGCGATTTTGTATTTTAATCATAAATTGCAATAATAGGCTGCTCATTTGTTATAGAAAACAAAATCTAAGATATTGTTATTGGTTTACTGCACACAATGTATTCCATACCACATCCCGCGGGTACAAGCCCTTACTGCTTCTGATTCTGATTCAAAAATGGTGTATTTTAGGTTTACATACTTAGAAAAGTTGAAAAAAATCCAAACTTAGTTGCTAATATTTTATTCAATGATTAAGCTTTTCTTGCGAATAACGATATCATTAATCTGCGTAATAATCATGATTGGGCGGATGAAAATCTTTACGCTGTTGTCGAGTCAAGACATCAGCATCGATTTTTGTTAAATGTTTGCCAACGTATTTTGAAAAACCGCTTACTAGAGCAATTATTTTTATAAAATCGTTCGTTCGACGTATAGAGTTCATTTGTGGTTTAAGCACGACGGGGATCCTACACTATTTTCAAAAAATGTCATAGACTATTATATCGACAAGTGGATAGGACGAAGCGCCTAATTGCAGGGCTACCTAGATCCTATGATTTTAACTAACTAGACCTTCGTATTTGGACAATTGTTATACTTATTTAACTGTTAGAGCGTGGACCATGTTTTACGTGGTAAATCGAAACCCGGTGGCTTGTGGGTGATGCACGGCATGTTATTGCTTTGTTGTGCAGTCCATTCTTGAGCCCATGCGTTGGTAAGGTTGAACTCATCTTCCACAGCCACCCTTGCCGTTTTTGTTGGTGGTCGTCTAGACCGGAGTCGCTTATGGTTGGCATCTTCGATATCCTGATGGATGGGTAAATTTCCATTGTCCATGTCCACAAATGGGGCAAACAACCTTCCCCTCTCTGTGATTGCGGAGAAACGCAAACCATCAGACATATCACAGAAGAATGTACCATACGATCATACAATGGCAGACCAGAAGATTTCCTGATGGCGACCCTAGAGTCGATAGATTACATAAATAGATTAGATGTTCGTTTGTAACCTTTTAAAGTATGTCTTATTATTATTTTATGTTCTATGCTGTATTGTATTCTATATTCTAGTAATGTTTTATATTTTGAAATTCTCTTTTAATGTGCCAAAGAGCCATACGATAAGGAAATAAATAACTGTTAGAGCCTTTGCTGTTCGTCTTTTTCACAACAATGCAATTTATTATTAGAAAACCAAATTCTTCTCTATCTCTGAAGCAGTTGGTTTGCAGAAATACATTGATTCAGATTTTGTTGTTTGGTTTGATGATTACTATTCGTGCGTAAATATTCCGACTTTTTTTGAACAGCTTGTATTTTGGTAACTCGTACAGCTTGTCGGTTTTAAACTTGCTTGTGAGTGAACATTGCGCATTACCACCACTACCACGAAATTGGTGGGGGAAGCCTGGAGATAATTTCTTCGTGTGTTTGTAGCAGTCAACATCGCTGTACACTCCAGTGAAAAGAGCGTGCAATGGAGTTTCAATCTAAAATTAAAGCAAGGAAGAGCACGCGCGTTTCTTTTATTAAGTGCACCGAATGCTAACTGCTCATATACATTGTATTCGTCTCTGTTCCTCCTAGTGCCCACTCTTTCTCGCGCCGCGCATCTCCCACCAGCAAGGTTAAATCCGGCCAGCTGTATTTATTTATAAAACGCTCATACAAGTATTTTTTCCCGTTTTAGTTAAACAGGAAGTACCAAAAATCTTTTTTTATCTTTTTGAATATGGTGTTATTTCCTCTTTTCACTGATAACAATTAGGAGTAATATTTATATTTTAAAATAACGGAATGGCACTTTTTTTTTATTTTAACATACCTACATTTTGCGTAGAATTGCATACAAAGATTTTCGGGGAAAAATAATAACAGGATTTAAAGAAAAGTACGCACATATTAATATAAACAATACTCGGTTTTTTCCATGGCTTCGTGTATGTCATTTATTTTCTGGAAATGGTTAACGCTCGAAGTGGTCCTGCGTTAGATGTTAGCGCGATATACTTCTACGCTGAAGGTCTGTGGTTCAATTCCCGGTACGTGAACATCGGATTTTTAACAACCATTCTCCCTCGCAAGGCAATGCCAAACCAGCGAGGTATTCTGCCTAGCAAATCTTCTCAGGAGTAAAAGTGTTTACACTTCCCATGGTTCGCAGCCTATGTTAGTCTGTAGGTCCCCTTTGTCCGTGGCATTTTTAACGAGGAACACAGGCATAAGAGAGAAGGTCACTACAGCTCGTGAGAGATAAAGTACAAGAAGTGAGAGAGAGAGAGAGAGAGAGAGAGAGAGAGAGAGAGAGAGAGAGAGAGAGAGAGAGAAAGATGCTTATAATAAAATATAACGAGTGGTATATGATTGAGAAAAGGGACAATATTAAAAATATAAGAAAAATATACAGGGCGATATTTAAAAAATTAAAGTTGACATAGTATAGTTTTTTTATATATATAGGTATATATACACATATAAATCAAAATTTAAAAAATATAGGTCATAAATTATAACTGTTTGGACACACCTTAGAAAATGACCAGTATATAGACAAGATCGTACACAATTTCCTTGAAAAATGTCACCAAATCTCTGTTTGTGTACGTTTTTCTCTATTTATAATTGTATATGTAAGGTAATCCTACGGTAGGTATGTGAACGCATAATAGCAACAAACACACCTCCAGTTATCATAATTAAAATAATCGATTAATGAATATGTAAAGGGAAAAGACAATCAGTTGATTTCGCTTCGATGTTTACTTCAACCTAATTTATGTTAAAACAGCGTCCGTTGACATACAATTGACGTCAATCACACACTTCGTAAAAGTGTGTACTTTAGTATGAAAAACAAGCCTGACTTTATTAAAAAATATCACAGCGTTGCGCAAAAAATGGCACCAAAACCGATTCGATGCAGATTGCGTGGAATTGGGAAAACACACGAAAACTGGAATTACTCGTGATGAATATGCAACTAATGACTTTCAATTATGACATTTAATCAAGAGGGTTTTTGAACTTACGACGAAATCAGCGAACGGGGACGCCGGCACGAACAAATCCTAGGGGTATTTTCGAATACGCAATGGGAAAATCTTCTGACAAAATATCAAGGCCGGAAAAATTTAATAAATAATCACCTTGAAATTCACGACTGATAAGTTACAGTAAGACTATGAATTTTATAGTCGTTGGTAATACAGGGTGTTCAAAACAACATAGCAAGATGAGCTGCGAACGAGAATAAAATATCACAAAACTTGGTCAAAAAATTAAAAACTAATCGCATGATAATTAAAAAAAATTGCAGTCAAACCTAAATTCCCTGTACTATATAAACATTTAGCTACCATGTAAGTACGCAAGAGGAATTGCAATGGTGGCTCTCGATTCTGAATCACCTAGAAAGTAACAAATTTAAATATCCTTTGATATTTAAAATATCTAAATATTCACTGAAATTAAATTCAAATATTTCATTCTTAATCAACACGTATAACAACAGGAAGCCACAATTTCAATAAACTGGACGTATCTAAATTATTTTAATTAGTTTTAAATATGTCATTATGAATCACCGTATAAAATAACAGAAACTCATAATTTTAATAAACTTTGACATTTTAACATATCTAAATTAATTCGATAAAATTTACACATTCCACTTTTTATCACCCTATATAATATCAGAAAGTCAACATTTGAATAAACTACGAGATTTTAACATATCTAGATTAGGAATTGAATTAAATTTCACTAATTATTACCCTACAATAGAAAGCCAATATTTCAATTCACTCTGATATTTTAATAAATCTAATTAATTCACTTAAAGTTATATATGTCCATAAACTTCTGTAATTTAACATACCTTTTTGTCCTCTCATCATACTACCCCGCCCCTCCCTCGGAACCGCTTTCGCACACCTTCGGGGGGGGGGAGGTGCGGGCGTCCTTTACACACTATCCATTCATGCAACCTGCACCCTAAACTTACATTAACTGAATTAACTATAAATATTTCAGTTTAATAACCCTATACAATAACGGAAAGCAAAATTTTCGAAAAAAAAAACAGTATTACTTTAAGACAATATCATCAATTGAATTGCATTTCAATTTTCTATTTTAATCACCGTATTTCAATAAACTCTGATATTTTAACAAATCTAAATCAATTAAATTTAATTTACGACTCTCAAAGTTCAAACAAATAACCATCGCGTAATAATCCGTTAACTTACATAATTAAAAGCAATTTATAGGTATTCTGATATCACTTTGAAATTCTATTCAAATTACAAATTCCTAAATATTTTAAGTAGAGAATGAGGTTAAAATAAGTAGTTTAGTTGTTAATTAAGTAAAATCCGGATTTGCAGAGAAAGAAGAGGAAATATAAACAACAGCTTATTAACAAATTTTTAGGTGACCCAACTGCAAAAGTCATTGGATTAAATCTGGAGATATTGATGGCCAATTCACAGTTCCTCGACTATGGTCTGGTATGGAATTTTCATATTTCTACAATTTTCGAAAATAAACCGATTAAACCTCAATTGTGTAAGTGTAGGATCATAATTTTGTTGTTGCTTCGGCGTACATTTAAAAAAACCGTACTGGTGCCAATATTTTAAAAATTAAAAAATCTACCATACTATTATGGCAACTTTATGTTATCGCTCATAACAAGAGAATTATCTCAAAAAATATACAGATAGGACTATTAAATATTATTTCAACAGTACGCAAAATTCTAATCGAGACTAGCCGAACCCGCGGGCTATACTCCACGATTTAATTACGAATAACGTAAGCTCTGTAGAGACGCAAAATACGAGGCTTGTTAACCTGAAACCCAGCTTTGATCAACTTAGCCTTAAAAATAAATGCAAAAATTCAAATGGCGTTTGCTAATGTTAGTAGTGTTTGTAAGCAACACACTAATAAGTTTCTGGCGTTTGAATTTGATTCTGACTTTTAAAACTTCGATTTTGAAATGGCGTTTTGTTGTTGAAAATCCGTCACAGTTTGATCAGCGTGCGGTCCGGTTCCACAATTTTTATGCGCTGAGGGTATGCAGCCATTGCAGATTCATACGCGAATGCAGTGTATGGAAATGCATGTATTGTGTACCCAACTGTGAAGGAATGGTGCCGAAAATTTAAGAACGGAAAAGAGGGGACGATGGATGAACCGCGACCAGGTGCACGGTGTACTGCAGTAACAGAAATCAATATGGCATGTGTGGAAGGCCTTGTTAGAGAAAATCGCCAGATTTCAATTAGAGAAATTTCAGAAATTGTTGGTGCGAGTGTAGGATCTGTCCGTAGTATTGTTCGTAATCTGTGTTAAGCAAAGATTGTTTTCAATGGATTCCTCGCCTTTTGTCTAATGAACAAAAACGCTTGCGAATGGGGTTATCTCTGTAACACATCACAAACTATAGGTAAAATGGTGATGACTTTCTTCTTTCAATAGTTGCTGGTGATGAAACTTGGTGCCACCACCGAAGAAGTTTAAAGCACAACCTCCTGCAGGCAAAGTAATGTTAACATTTGTTTCTATCATGAAGAACCCTTGTTGATAGAGTTTCAGGAACTGGAGTAAATGTCAATAAAATCTGTACAATTAACCTTTGAACAAGCTCCATCGAGCAGTAAGACGGAAACGTCCAGGAAAACTTATATGTGGGATCATATTGCTACACAACAATGCTACGCCTTATGTTGCTAATGTGATAAAAAAAAATCTTCAACGAAAGAAATGGAGGGTTTTAGAGCATCCACCTTATAGCCCGAATCTATCGCCTTGCGATTTCCGTATTTTTGGACCGCTGAAAAAGGCGTTAAAAGGTGGACATTTTGAGTCTGACGCAGAAGTACAGATAGCTGCAGAAGACTTCTTCAATCGGCAGCCACAAGAATTCTATGAATAGGGTATACGTCGGTTAGTAAAACAATGAGATAGGTGCCTTAACTATGACGGCAATTATTTGTAATTAAATCGTTGAATAAATTTTTTGTAAAGCAAAGATGGGTTTCAATTGAACACACCTCGTATGTAACACAAGCATATGCGTTTAGAGGGATGTGGGCCAGAAAAAGCCACCCCTTTGCGCGAAATTCTTTTCTATGTTATTATAAACTGAAAATATATTACATTTTATAGTACAATAGAAAGAATGTATTGGAAAGCCTAGATATAGATATTTTATATTAATTAGGCTATTTAATTAGACGATTCACTGCAAAAATAATTACATTTTATCTTTAAATTTGAAATTATAAAATAAAAAAAAATACTGTAATTATTTTTTTCCGTAATGTATTACCGATTTTAATACAAAATTTACGGCATTACTTTCATATCAAAAGTGAAAACGTAATGAATTACTATTTTAAAAGTTGCAACTGAAGCCGGGAACTAAATTTCCAAAGCCTTAGGTCTACTGTCTATATTGATATTATATTATTCGTAAAATTGCGGCCAGACAAAGTAAACCGTTTGCAAGCTACCTGTCATTGTTTATATGTGTAGGTACGTTTCAAAGCCATCTTTGTTATGCCGCATTTGACGCCATGTTTTAAAATTGTATAAAACTGTTTGAATGCTCTAATCGTACACTTAAATAAAATAACTTAATATTGTTATTGTAAAACAGTGATCAATTCTTTACAGTCTAAAGCGAAATTAAGTTCCATAATTGAAATCATTAATGGCAATTACAGTCGAACTTTGCTAACTCGAACCTCTACAATTAAATTTATTTTATTACTCGAATTAGCAACTATTTCTCGGCAAAATGTCTAATCCAATGTTCATATTTTCATTTCCATACTCGAATTTAAATAAGTCGAATCGTTTGATAAATCAAATCATTTTATAATTCTCTGTGTTACAATTCTCGGAAATAATTGCGGATTTTTACACCAAAGCTATAGTAATTTATGGCAGTTTTTCGCTCAATGACCAGTTACACTTTCGGCGGCGGCAAGTCAATTGAACTTTAATAGTATAGTATAGTATAGCATTCAGTGTAGACATCGAATTCTTCTTGCAATATAGTAAAGATTAAATACGTATGTAATTTTTGAGCTATTTTTGATAACCCAAATTTTCGATAACTCAATTATTTTTGATTTCTCTTTAACTTTGACTTATCAAGGTTCGACTGCATTTAAATGTCATAATTTTATACCCAAATAAATAATATATGTCGCATTTACATTATAAACTTAATTATGCAGTAAAGCTGATACCAATCACGTACAAGTTCTTCCGGTCCCGTCTACTATTGCTATGCAAATCTGGCGTATACGGCACAATACCAGGAATACAACTGTACAGTGCATGACCCAACGTTCTTTTTATGAACGAAACCTGAACTGGCGCGGTACAAACAAACAAGCACTAAATATGTTTTACAATGGGCACATTTAGGTCTCCTTTAAGCTAGCTCGAGGTTTAGGGATCTATAAAACTGAGACAGAGGGAACTGATAAGGAATTAATATAGAGATACTTAGTACCTATGAAATGCTAAATGATTTTTGTCATCTAACCGTTTACATGCCTAAAGAGATCTTTTCCATATAAGGTGTAAGCATTTTATACACAAATAAATAATCTGTCGCATTTAGATTATAAACTTAATTATGCAGTAAAGCTGATACCAGTCACGTACACATTTATTATGTTGATGCAATATTTTGACTTGCGTCTACAAGTTTTTGCGGTCACGTCTGCTATTGCTTTGCAAATCTGACCTATACATGGCAATACCAGGAATACAACCGTACAGTGCATAACCCAACTTTCTTCCTATGAACGAAACCTGTACTAGCGTAAAACAAACAAACACGCACGAATTCATGTCTTATACAATGAGCGCATCTAAGTTTCAAGCTAGCTCGAGGTTTAGGGATCTATACAATTGAGACAGAGGGAAATGACAACGAATTAATATAGAGATACTAGTACCTTTGAAATACTAAACGATTTTTGACATGTAAGCGTTTACATGCCAAAAGCGATGTTTTCCATATAAGGCGTAAGTATTTTATGTCAACATTGTAAAGGCAGAAAAAAAGCGTGTACGACTTTTCGAAACCACCCTATAAAAATACTAACTCAATACAACGCCCTTAGAACATGCTTAAATAGTGAAATCGGTCTGATCATTAACCCCGCAATTTTTAATATTAAAGAGCATAATTTCAATTGTAAACGGAACTCTGGAGATGAAACAAATGGCCGCTAATAATAGCTGAACTTCAATTCAGTTAAATTTATTTATGAGTACGATACCGTCGCCATTTTCATTGAATGGCGACCAGATGTTAAATGGTAACAATCCCATAAACATAAATTCAGAATAGATTACCGCAGTAATTGAATTGATGCATGAGGTGTCGTCGATAGAAATTTACCGTTCGATTTGCAAGCGGAACGATACCGCCATTGACGACGCTTGGGGAAAATTCGTTGGGATGCAATTTTGCAAGAGATATTTTTTAATTAAAGCAAAAAAGAATAATGTACGATTCGCAATTGATGTGCCACGCTATGACGGTGATGGAACTAGATTTTACCGCTATTAGTTTTTTTGCGACGAAGTATATTTCTGTGTTATGATGTTGCGAATTGCGAATCAAAGTGTTTTTCCACACAACAGAAACAGGTAGCTTAATCACGATATCTGACGTATATTTGGTTGAAAAGGATTAAATTAATGAGCAGATCCAAATTATTTTAATTCCGAAATAGTTTAATAATTGTTTTTCTTATACCTTGTTTATTTTAAACTTTAGGTGTTTCTGCCCAGATAATGATTTACTCTAATGGAAAATGTAAAATCGGTACCGTTTTCGCTGATAACTACAAAAACAAAAAAAAATGGAAAGTACGATACCTACAGATCTGTTTATGTTTAAGAATACTTTCAGTAAAGTATTACGCCGTGGTTTTTACCTATTATGAGTAATACTTGAATATAAGCTCAAGAAATAAATATATGTAACAATATTTAGCAGCAATAAAAAGTTTTAGACGAGAACGAAAGAGTTCTTCCCATGTTGAGGAAAATGAAGTGCAGTAGGGTGGTAAATGCCTGCAAGTGCAGTTTACCTAAGAAAGTCCATCTAAGACGTCGGCTTTGTGACTTTGACATTTCAATCAGCTCTAAATACATGTTTTCCAAAAATGTATTTTGCCGAAAACAGCAATTAAGTATACCCAGAGTTCCATTTAAACCAATACATTTGCTTGTAATATCTCAAACAGCTGAGACGAAAACGTATGGTACTATCATATCTAACATAATCTTACAAACACCCTATATATTACAGAAAAAAATCATAAGATGTTTTAAGATTCCTAATTATTGCTGTTATTTATTACTTTGTTTCGTAAACTATTTTTAAAACAGGATGTATACAGTGTTAAGCGAAAATATGTAAATCAGTTTTTGACCAAAATGCAACATAACCTCAAGTTTACAAGTTAAAATTAGAAAAAGATTCCGGGCTATTCAAGTTTGTTTTTCATAAAATTATTTTTAAACTAGTATGTTTTATACAGGGTTCGGCAAAAGTATGCAACCATGCTGTTTTCGTCGAAAATATTAAGATGCAATATAACCTCGAATATTTTTAGACAGAAAGTTGAAGTTATTTGATAGAGCTTTTTTTCGTTTAAGCTAATAACGGAATAATTTTACGACAAACATACGGTGGTTGGTTTTCCATTTGTGTGGAGGACATGAAACAAAATAAATCAGAAATAGGTTGCTACATTAAATGCTAGCTCTGCGTAAAGGCTTTAATGCAGATGAAACATTTTCTATACTGTGTATCACAACTTTAGATAAAGTTCAGGATTTCAATTACTTCACGTGTTCAGTTTTTAAAATAATGAATGCTCTTAATACCACTCATGTATATTGCACGTGTTATGTGTAACATCATTAGAAATAGTCGAGTGGTAGCTAGTCTGGTGAACATGGTGGCCGTTCCATCGTACCTCCCATTCAAGTTATTCATCTTAGAAATAACTCGACACGTTAATTTCTCCTGTCTTTACCGAAATTAAGCAGGTACACCGTCATGTGCGTTATTAAAGTCCGTACCAGGAAGTATGCCCACTTCGCAATTCTATTTGGGTCTATTGACGTCTTCTGTGTCTTGTCCATTGGACTACGTCTTGTATTTGTAATTCTTCTCTTATGTCCTGCTTCTGATTTGATCTCGCAGGGCTACTCCTTTTATTGCCCTCAATGTTTTTATTGCTGTGCTTCTCATCAGTCTTTTGGTTTTAGATGTTTTTGCGCGAGTTTCAGGGGAGTACGTCAGAATCGGTCTCACACATGTTTTGTAAATCCGTATTCTACTCTCCTTTGACATATATTTGTTTCTCCATGTTACTTCTCTTAAGCTTCCAGAGATTTTTGATGCTTTGATGGAGTTCGCTGTAACCTCCTCTATTAGGTTTCTATCGCTTCATATTTGCGTTCCAAGGTAGCTGAACTTCATGACTTGTTCTATTGTCTCATCGCCAGCCATCAGATTACATCGAATAGGGTCTTCCGAGATTACCATAGATTTGGTTTTCTCTGTGGATATGATCATGTTGAAATTTTCAGCTGCTCTTTTAAATGCTTGCAGCACTGCTGGATGAATTGAACAGCCTGGTGGTGCTGTTCCCGGTCCCAAGCCCGGATAAAGGAGGAGGGACATCTCTAGACCGGGCTAGCAACCTCCTGGAGATGTACAGAAATACTCCTCACCGCACAGAACTGCTAAACAAGCCTCCACATACTTAGAAACTAATATATGTACACTACAACCTACATATATTATTATTATTACTATGGTGGTTTAACACATTAGTTGGGCGAGGGCGCTTAGTAGTTTGGAACCGGCTTTGTCGAGAGTTTAGCTGCGTAATAGTAGCTTCGCATTGTTGATTGTTGTTGTTTTGATTGATTATTGTACACCCTAACTAAGAATTTTGCCTATCTGGGGTAATTCCAACTCCAGTAGTGATTGTTAACGTGTCACAATCGGAGTGGCAGGGCACCTACGGCTTTGCTTCTTATCCAACGAAGGGCGCACTTTCAGATCTCACCGACCTCAGCAAGGATCGAACCCGCGTACCTTGGATCTATAAGCAAGTGCGCTAACCACTAAACCACCAAGACCGGTCGCATTGTGTGGAGTTTTGCTTGCAGCAATTGAATTGTTTAATTTCTAGATAAACAAGATACCAAACAGGTAAGCTGCCTTTGCAATCTTGCATGTTTTTTGTAATCTTCTTCTTAGGGTGCTTTGTCTCTTACGAGACGTAGCGATCTTCTCTCCTATGCCTGTGTTGCGCGTTTAGAGTGCCACAGACATAGAGGACCTACAGCTTAACGTGGGCTCCGAACCACGGGACGTGTAAACACTTCTACTCCAGAGAAGATTTACTAGGCAGAATACCTCGCTGGTTTGCCATTGCCTTGCGAGGGAGAACGGCCGTTAAAAATCCGATGTTCC